>JBBBDQ010001755.1:1585000-1700000 GCA_037127315.1 Ascarosepion bandense
TTAAAAATATCCTACATTGCACATGTGTGATCATTAGTCCATTTAGAGACATCTTCAACAACATTCATGTCTAAATTCTCAATATAAAAGAAATGATTGACAATACAACTATTCTACATCAAGAAAACAACAAATTCAAACTACAGATCCTCGAAGCAATATACCATAAAACCTTAATCCTTCACTCAATAGAATCAGCTACGAATACTGTAGTAATGTCCCGAAATGTTATAAATATAATAGTTATTTTTCATACTTTAATACGCGCATGACCATGACATTACAAGACAACATTTCCACAGAGGATAATTTTCAAGTTCTAATAAACACTGAGCAAAACTGACAATTATTTCATTGAAAGGTAAAAGAAAAAAATACAGTAATATATAGCAACGCAGTTTTTGTAGCTATTTTGATTCTACTATTTGCACCCCTGAAGATGATCTTGGAAGAAGATTGAAAGTTCTTGGGAAATGGAAAATAAAAACTATTTTCAAACTTACAGCGCATTTTCAGATCTTTTGATTACGGTACACGGAAAATTATTCGTGAGTTTGAACGGATTTTATAAAAAATAAGCTAACATAATTTTTGCAATTTATTTAATTGGACGTGTCTAAGAGAGAATTCGCTGCCGAAACACACAATTTTTAATATATATATATATATATATATATATATATATATATATATATATATATAAAAGTGAGATTGTAAAAATTCTACTCGTGTCAAAAAACCTTCCTCGAGAACTATCGGAAGAAGGAAAAAATGTTTTTATTTTAAAAAAAGAAAGAGCTTAGTACATGAACCTCACTCAAAAGGGTTCGGACCGAGATCAATACGAAGCCCAAAGAAAAAGCCCGATACGAGTAATCACCTAACAGAAAGCGTTCAATACTGAAGTAGAGCGAAATATATAAATAAACACCTAATGAGCCAGACGGACCTACCTTGGTTTCACCTAAACGGATCGTCAGGGAAAGCTGGCTAACGAAGAAACGACAAAACGACATATAAGGAAGAAAATAAGACAACTTACGTGACCATGAAAGGAGACCTTTAAAATATATTTTTGCATTAAAGTTGTTACTACCCCTCCTTGTGTTTGGTGTCTCAGTTTATGGTCACGTGTGTTGTCTTATTTTCTTCCTTATATATCGTTTCTTCGTTAGCCAGCTTTCCCTGACAATCCGTTTAGGTGAAACCTAAGTAGATCCGCCTGGCTCATTAGATGTTTATATATATATATATATATATATATATATATATATAGATAGATATAGGTATTGTAATTTTTTTATTACAATGGTTGATAAAAGCATTATGTCACTGCTTATAGATGTAATTAACGAGGAGTATTGCAACAAATATCGAGATTTGGAAATAGCGAATTTTAAATGTACATCTTAATAAACTGATAAAAATCTCGTATCTAAAATGGACGAAGAAATGCAATGGCACAGTTGGATGGAAATATATTGACCCTGATAATCCAAAAGACAAAATCTTGCATAGTTTTGCATGGGGCATATAGAGATCACATGGCTTTTTTGTTTTGGTGTGGGGGTTAAGATGACGGCAGTTTTCGATTGGCTACACAATCGACAAGCTTTATTTGACTGATTCGATGCTAATATGCATAAATCGGCCGTAAAATCTGAATAAAATAATATTATTTCTTTTAAAGTGAAATGATTGGAATTAATTTCCGGTCGGCAGACCCCGACACCTTTGTTTAAGCCTGGCTACTTATTACTTTGCATAGAAACTTACATGCATCAAATCACACGCACGCACACACATACACACGCACACACACGCGTTTGGGCGGGCGGGAGTTCGTATGCAACCTCGAATCCATCCATGCACCTAGAAAGGCTGAAGGAAAATAAACAGTCTCATGGTCAAGATAGTTACGTTTTCATACCAGAGTCAGTGGTCGGTGTTCTCGCCTAGCGAAAACACCAATATTTTGAAATAAAATGTATTTTTAAGACAAGCAAGATGATTTTCATTACTTGGAATAATAAAGTAACATCTTATTATTCTACTGAGTAAAATGCCGATTTTCAAGAAATTACATTTTCAACCATATTTTATTGAAATGGGATTTTAACAATATCATATGATTTTCATCATTTGTGATGCAAAGATTGACGCGCTTTGCAAGATTTACATGAACTCGATGTAATAACACCACACTGCCGTCAATTTTAGCATATTATTTCTTTAGGCGTTGAATCAAGTGTGTTGCATCTGTAATCTTCATTGAGTACACCTTCTCCTTTGGCATATTCCAGAAAAGAAGGCAATTTTTTCTTTTCACAAAAACACAAAAATTCACTAACTTAAACAAGGAGACAGTCGAGAAGAATTTCCAGTGATTCCGAAGTCGGCTGGAGGTTGTGGTTGTAGTGAATTTCGATTTTATTTAAAAAAAATTATATATATATATATATATATAGTTCTCTCTGGTAAATAATATTAAAAACGACATACGTTGTGTGTACATTAATTTTAACGGAATTTCTTAGGCAATAAATAATTGAAAATTATAACGTCTTATTAACCTCTTAACTACTTTATGTGTTGTGTCACTTAAAATTAGCAGCCAAAATTTACCTTAATAAAATAGGTCAATATTTTCATATATCTATCTGTCGCAGTCTGTTTATAACTATTTTTATACATGTATACATATATATACATTGGTCTATTTCATATCTATTTATCTCAGTCTGTTCCTCATCTATCTATCTATCTATCTATCTATCTATCTATCTATCTATCTATCATCACAGGCAACCTCTCCTGCTTCCCAAAAGCATGGACGAAGCGAATTTCCCCGAGAGCAATACACTGCGCCTCCTCAGCCTTACCCTCTCTTATGATCTCAAGTGGAACCGCTACATTGAGTCAATAGCTAAATCCACTGCTAGTAATGTTGGGTCACTATGTCGGGCCAGGATGTTTTTCTCGCTTGAAACCATCCTGCATATATAGAAACCAACCATTCGTCGGTGCATGGAGTACTGCTGCCATATATGGTCAGGTGCCTCCGCTGTTCATCTCGGTGTTCTTGACAGGCTCCAATGGAGAATCAGTAATGTGATAGGTACCAACTTGGCGGCTCGACTACATCCACTTTCCCACCGACGGGATGTGACTTCCCTTTGTCTGTTCTATAAATACTTCCATGGCTTCTGCTCCAACTGGTGCAACAGGTGTTTACTCGTGAAACCAGACTGGCAACTGGGTTTCACCCATTCACAGTGAGATCAGCCAAATGCAGACGACAACTCTAACTCCTGCAGCTTCTTTCCTCGCACTTCCCGCCTGTGGAACTCGCTTCTTTATTCTTGCTTTCCTGACGGCTACAACCTCCAGGAATTCAAATGCAAGGTCAATACTCATCTCTTAACCACTTGACCCTAGTTCTTTCCTCATCAACCCGTATATTCTTTCCTTTCTCACCACCTCTGCAACTTTCATCACACCTGTATTCCCTCCCTTCTCTTGCTCCTTTCTAAATGGTTTGTCCTTCTCTTCACTCTCTTCTATTTAGTGCTTTTACTCTTACGTAGCCCCCTGCACACCAGTGGCGTTACCGCCTTGTTCGGGGTGATATGATTAAAAAATAATTCTATCTATCTATCTATCTATCTATCTATCTATCTATCTAAGTTTGTTCATAACTTTTCAAATTATATGATTATATGACAGTGGCCAAATAGACTTATATTAAATACAATATATCGTAAATAATAATGTTGATATCAACTTGCGTAGTGTGAATCTTTATGTAAAGTCAAGAGCAGACAAAAGAAAAGTCTTTATCATCACGTTACTCCATCTGCTGCATTACCTCTTAATATATCTTTCTAAATAACATTCTCTAAAAAAAGGCTATGGAAGTAAATTCAGAATGACAATCTGAAGTGAAACTTCGAAGGCAATTCTCTGTTAATAGTGACGACTTTTCGACATCTCTTATGTCCAAAACAAATCCAAATGTAATGCCCTGTATTTACGTCAGTATAGCTTAGGAGCGGGAGGCGTTGGCAGTCTGAGCAGGACACGAACTTCACATACAAGGGTCGACTGTATAATTCATAGGATGATCAAGATATAATTGTAAGTAAACACATCAGTTATTAGACTAAAAGATATGCCAGTGTAGCGGAATGCAACACCTGGCCGTCCGGTTTATCAAATGGGAAGTCTACATTCATTAATGCCTTACGGCCACATCACTTTGAAACAGCGGTTGCATGCATATCTATCTATCTATCTATCTATCTATCTATCTATGGACAATTTCTTTCATGTTTAAACGCAATCTTTAGACCATGACCACAATATTCCTTTTATATATTTTAACTAATGTTCACCCAATACAAGACCTAATGGTCAAGGTAGTGGGTTACTCTGTGGAGTTGTATTAGTGCAGGAGAATACAGGCTTTAAGAGTATAGAGGTAAAGTAGACCTTAAAAGGAACCAGAATCCCAATCTTAAACCGGAAAAAGGGATACATCACTACTCCTGTATAAAATGTATAATACGCCCGTACTTTGATTGCTGTTGCCATATCTGATCTGGTGCCCCTGCTATCCACCTAGGGGATCTTGACAAAATCCAACAGAGAATCTGTAATGTGTTCGATCCCGACTTGGCAGCTCAGATACAGTCACTTTCTCACCGGCGTAGTGTAGCTTCCCTCTGTCTCTTCTACAAATACTTTTACGGCTACTGCTCCGATGATCTCAGCTCACTGGTGTCCCCTATATATGAATTTACTTGGGCCACAAGATTATTAACTAGATCCCACCTTTTTACTGTGAAACCAATAAAATATAAACGCAAATTCTACTCCATCAGCTTATTTTCTCGCAATTTCCGCCTGCGGAATTCTCTTTCGTTTATCTGCTTCCCGACAGCTACAATCTCCAAGATTTTAAATGTAAATACAATCGTAATCTCCTATCTCACTAACATGCATCCTCTCTCTCATGCTCCTTTCACCGTCCATTCCACTCTCATCAGTATTCTCATCCTTCTCTTACCCTCTTACTGACACCCCCTATAACCTGTCACTCTTTCTCATAACTTTCCTCCTATGTAACCCCCTGCAAAACAGTGGCAGTAAAATGTCTTGCTTGGGGCGATACGATTATAAAAAACAACAACAAAAAAACCGTCGAAGGATCTGAACCGGACGCCCTGATATTGGGAATTTTCATTCATAAATACAGCGTAGAATGACATAATATTTTGATATTAGTGTATCGAGACAGCAGATCATTTTCTAAATATAAGAGACAATGAATGTCTATTATGTTTAATCATGATCCGATCTAGACATCGTCTTTTGGCCTTAATTTCAGGTGAAAATTAAAACAAAAATTCTCCAAAATTTGAATAATTTTTTATTACGTTGGTTTTATTATTATGGTAAATTGTGAGCCGAAAGCTTAGAACCAAATAGATATTCATTGCCTTATTTAACAGTATATATATATATATATATATATATATATATATGTGTGTGTGTGTGTGTGTGTGTGTGTGTGCGTGTGCGTGTGCGTGTGTACGTGTGTGAAACAAATGGAAAGTTTTCATAAAAATAGATTTGATTATGCATTTCGACTTTCAAGGCTTTATCAGATTCAAAATTAAAAAATGAAATGTGTATTTGTGTGAATATTTAAATCATGAATCTTAGTACTTTTTGCCTAAACTGGCGTTTCTCCTGATTGAAAGAAAAAGAGTGACTTTTGAAAAAGTCGTTAATATGTGTTCTCGACAGGCTCCAAAGGAGAGTCATTAACGTGATAGGTGCTGACTTGGCGGCTCGACTACAGACACTTCCCCACCGACGAAATGTGGCCTCCCTTTGTCTGTTCTATAAATACTTTCATGACTTCTGCTCAGACGAACTCAACTAATTGGTGCCTCCTCAACAGGTGTTTATTCGTGCAATCAGATTGGCAACTGGATCCCACCCATTCACAGTTAGATTAGCCAAATGCAGACGACAATTCTACTCCTGCAGCTTCTTCTCTCGCACTTCCCGCCTATGGAACTCGCTCCCATATTCTTGCTTTCCTGACGGCTATAACCTCCAGAAATTTAAATGCAATGTCAATACTCATCTACTAACCACTTGACTCTAGCCCTCCTCCACCCCGTATATCCTTCCCTTTCTCTCCACCCTTGAAACTGTCATCACACCTGCATTCTCATCTTTCTATTGCTCCTATCTAATTGGTTTGTACTCTTCTTTTCTCTCTTCTAATTAATCTTCTTTCAGTTAAGTAGCCCCCCGCACATCAGTGGCATTTCCGCCTTGCTCGGGGTGAAATGATTTTAAAAAAAATTATTCTTATAATTAAATAATGAATCTTAGTACTTTTTGCCTAAATATATTTCTATATCCTACTTTAATAACACACACACACATATTCTATCAATCAATCAATCTATATACGTATCTCATTCTGCGCATTATCTAATTCGCTAGCGTTAACCAAACTACAGCCTTTATATAAGTAACTTACATATATATGATTGTTGCCCTATCCTCGTGAATCAAAAATATGGTTTCTGTTCAAAACATACAATGGAACTTAGCCATCGACATTGTTGTTATTGTGTGGCTGTATTTGTAACACAATACTGCACTTTAGACGATCTTCATCGATGAAGAATAAAGTTTTTGAATCTGAAAATCAATATGGACTCTCACCTGAGAATCGCAATATGCCAGAATGTCATTAGAAAAGTACACTATGAAAGTATTTCGGACAAGTCAAAAAACAAACAAAAAAAAATCTAATAAATCTCAGTCATTTAATTCTTATTTAGGCTTCCGAGTTTTAAGAAAATCCTTTGATAACCTTGAATATTTTTTCATTGAAAAAAAATATTTAACAGTTTTCTAAATTGAAAGTCAATATAGATTATTAAATAACTGTTTGAAGAAAAACTCAAGCTTATATGGTTTTAGAAAAATTGATATTAATCGAAACAATTGAAACTGATCAAAATATTTTTATTAACTCAAGTGGGTCCTTAAAGTCACTTCTCAAGATTGATACTTAAAAATTGTTGTTTTACGTTTTCACGTTCTTCATGTTTTTTCCTCCTTTGAAGTAGAATACGCTAAAATGTCAGCTGAGAGATTTTATCAAGTATAATAAGGTACGTCGAACCGAACACATATATCAGTAAATAGTCAAATTCTTTTACGTCTTTTTGAAGATATGATTTCCTATACTTTTCATTTTTTGCTTAACGTTTTGTAGCATGAGATCATATTATATGTTCGTGTTGGCGGTAGATTTCGTTAATTCTTAGGGCTGTTCCATCAATATTCTTTGCAGTGAGGGTCATGCTGCGGAGATCTCGTTCAGTATAATCCGGGTATACGTTTCACATGCTAAGGAGAAGATCAATATGCGGTTGCGATGTGTAATTTTGATCTTTGAAGATTGGAATTTTATTTACTTTACAGAGATTCGACGAGAAAAAATAGTTGTTCAAGGAGAAAAGGAAACTTGTTTTCAAGAAGAATGTTATCGATATCAGATAACACAGACAACACACGCACACACGCATAAGTGCATATCTGTGCACAAATACGTACATAGATATATGCATACTTATGCACACAGACATATATATATATATATATATATATATATGTATGTATAATTAGTCACGCAGAGATTTATGTATAGTTAAACTCACGTTCACACATAGATGTATGTATAATGTGGTAGAGATATGTAAGATATAAGAAATTATCTATATATATATCTATATGCGTGTGTACGTGTGTGTGTGCATGTGCGTGTATGAATTACATAAAATCCCTTATAAAACTTATGTGTGCATGAATATATTAAAGTTTATTGCATGAAAGGATGATAAACACATTACTACACATTCATATACATATTAATATATATATATATATATTATGTATATAATTATATTATTATATATAATATATATATAATATTATATATATATACAATAATATATATATATATATATATATATATATATATATTTATAATATTAATATACATAATATATATATACTAGCAGTATAGCCCGGCGTTGCTCAGGTGTAATGAAAGCTTTAAAACTAATCCATGGTCCTGGAGCTTAGACTCAGCCTAAAGAATATTTGTGTGAAGTTTGGTGTGATTTGTATAAAGGACATACAGACAGATAAACAGATACACACACAAACATCTTGCCTTTTATATATATTATCGATTTTCTGCACTATTGTAAGAACTGCAACCTTGAAACTTCTGAATATCGTTTCTTATGGCTTTGTCTATGAATGTATCAAATTTGATTAAAATCGGACCACTCCTTCTATAACCCGATTTTTTCGATTATCGATTATCGATATTTATCGGGGGTATCTCAACACAAAACCGAGCTAAGAACACTCGCTGATGCTTATAGTACAACTGTGTACATTTTCAAGAAAATCGGTTCAGCCGTTTCGGAGTCTATAGGTAACGGGGACACACACACACAGAGAAAAAGTTCCATTTATAAATAAGTTTATATATATATATATATATATATATATATATATATATATATATATATATATAATTTTATTATAACCAAAAACTAAGTAATTAATCAATTATATATATATATATATATATATATATATATATATTGATTAATTACTTAGATTTTGGTTATAATAAAATTAGATCAGTGCACATTTGTATTAAATAGACTTCAATACAATTATGTTATAGAACATCTGAATATTTTGTATTTGTAAACGAATGACGCGTAATTCGTTTACAAATGGAATAAATTTATATATATATATATGGACTAGTTAAACAGGGCATTACATTTTAGATTGAGAAACACCCAGAAATACTTCCCACACGCTTTACACATAACTTATAATGCAGAGTATATAACTAATTTTAGACAACAATTCCTTCTAATTTAACAACCAAAATTATATTCAATCAACAGGTACCGCGATGGGAACTAAAATGCCACCGACATATGCAACACTCACACTAGTATATCTAGAAGAAAGTGTATACAACCAACTAGGACATAAATATGGGGAAGACATAAAAACAGAAATCACTAAATCATGTAAGAGATATCTAGATGATTGTTTAATCTTTTTGAGATCAACATGAGGAGACATAATTAAACTACCCGATCTACTCCTAAACTTGCACTCCAAAATTAAGTTCACACTAGAATATAGTTATACTGAATTGCCATAACTAGACATACTCATAAAAATGGTGAAGCCCGAACCGTTGCCTTGGATATCTCTAAAGCGTTTTTGTTGGACCTAATCCAGTCATTCCTCTCTATCCGCATATTGAAGGTGGTACTAAACGGACATGGCTCCCAGAACTACCCTACAAACGCGGGTGTCTCTCAAGGCTCTATCCTAGGTCCTATGCTCTTTCTGATCTACATCAATGATCTCCCCGATGCCATAACATCCCAAGTAGGCATGTACGCCGATGACACCACAGTTTATTCTCGCCTCGATCAAAATTCTGGTGTGGGCGACAAGGCGAACCTCGCTGCTGAGCTTGAATAGGACCTCCAATCCGTGGTGGATTGGGGTAAGAAATGGCTCGTAAATTTAAATTCTTCCAAAACGAAGCTGCTATCAATTAACCTCCCATTAGCATGGAACAGGCTTGCCTCCCAGAGTGTAAAACACTACGCCTACTTGACCTGACACTCTCAGCGGACTTCAACTGGAAAAACTACGTCGAATTCATTGCTAAATCCGCAGCTATGAAAGTCGGCTATCTGTGCAGGGCCCGAAAGTTCTTTCCGCCTGAATCCATCCTGCACATATATAAATCTACCATCCGACCGTGTATTGAATACTGCTGGCACATCTGGTCGGGTGCCCCTGCTTTTTCCCTCGGGGTCCTTGACAAAATACAGCGGAGAATCTGTAACGTGATCGATACCGACTTGGCTGACGGCATGCAGTCACTCTCTCACCGGCGTGACGTGGCTTCCCTGTGCCTCTTCTATAAATACTTTCACGGCTTCTGCTCTGATGAACTTAGATCACTGGTGCCCCCTAGGTATGAATTTGCACGTGATACTTGATTAGCAACTAGGTCCCACCCTTTTACAGTGAAACCGATAAAATGTAACCGCAATTTCTACTCCAACAGCTTCTTTTCTCGCACTTCCCGTCTGTGGAATTCCCTTCTACATACTTGCTTCAGCGACGGCTACAACCTCCAGGAGTTTAAATGTAAGGTTAATAGACACCTCCTAACACACTAACTCGCACCCATTCTCTCAAACACTCTTCCTATGTACCTCCTTACTCGTATATCACCCTCCTTCTGACATTTCCTATATACAATCGCTCAATGTAACCCCCTGCGCTATAGTGGCAGTGGAATGCCTTGCTTGGGGTGATATGATTAAAAAAAATACAAAAACAATGCCATCATCACAGACATTTACCATAAACCTACAGATACCCAACAATACCTCCATTTCAAGAGTCACCATGATAAACGTTGATACATTAAAGAAAATCATCAAGACAACTAAAATAATTAAAAGCAAACGTCAACCCCCAAATTTATAAGACATCGAAATTATATCAACACAGGTTGTCACAAAATACAACAAAAAAGAGGTGGGGTTATCAACATAATAATAGAAGGAAAACACTTCAAGTTCGAAAACACATCTACATTCTAAATAAAAACAAATCTGAGCTGCAGTTGAAAAACGAATTTATGTTTTAAAATGTGATGAATGTACAAAAATATACCAGGGAGCGACACAAGACTGAATAAAAGAGTAGCTTTGCACAGAAGTAACATTAAACTAACTAATGACAGGAAATTCTACGTTTCCCAACATTTACATGAATGTAGTGGGGGTAAATTCAGAGTAATGCTTATTTACCAAATGCAGATTATGTTACGGTCATTATGCAGGAAGAAATATTTATAAAAAAATTCAAGCCTTCTCTAAAAAAACACATGAAAAACCACAGACACACTAAATTCAAACACGATGAAAAAGAAAAAATAAGAAAAAAAAAACCCACTAAATTAAAAAAAAATATTAGAAAAACAATAAAAAGAACTAGATGACCCGCGAGTAGAACTGAATCAAAATTGCTGAAAACAATTTTCAAGTACAAAAACGTTAATTAAATTTTGCAAGTCAGGGTAAAAATCTTTATAGCCAACGATAAGTATAATTTGAAATAACATATGTATATATTTAACAAATGTCTACTCGCAGAGTGACACCGACTTATTGCGAAAAGTGATGGTAAGATTACTGAAAGGATTTTTTATTCATTTATGTTTATTATTACTACTCATTTTCTGTTGATGCAGATGTTCAAAGTAACTTTTCCCCACCAAGCAAGATAATAAATCCACTAACACGCAGGGGTGTTACTGAGTGTGAAAGAATATAAAAAATAGAGAATATTAATAACGATAAAATTACATAAATTACAAAAAACAGACGATACCAATTGACATTGTATTTAATTTTTGAAGCTCAAACTTCAAATTAAGAAACCGGAAGTAAGTGGGAAATAAGAAGTGCAAAAGAAGAAACAGTTAGTATAGAACTTACGGTTACAGCTTAGCTATTACAACTGTAAAATGATGAGATCTTTCAGCAAATCAAGTACTGCGATTAAATTTATGAAGTCTGGTTACCATAGAGGAGAGATAATCCGAACAATTACGACAAAAATATTTATGGAAATGGTACACGGAAGCTACATTAAGTGACTGAAACCGAAATGCCAGCTCAGGACCCATAAATATGCATTTTTGTATTTATTAATCTTCCTATATATATATATATATATATATATATATTGTAATAGTTCTTACAATGGTTTATAAAACCATCGTATCACTACACAAAATATTCATGTTTCAGAGCCGAACTGCTCCTCTTCAGGTGATATGTGTAACTGAACATAAATGGTGGAACGATATATTTTGGGAATGTGAGGTGTAAGTAGTTGTTGTAAGAGATTGGAATTTAGTGTCTATACTAGTCCATCAGCAGTTTGTAACCCTATTTTATGAAAAGAGATGTTTTTGATTGTTTGAAATAAATCGTTTTCAAAACCAGATAATTTTTTTATTGCTGGTGCATTTTTTATGCTTTTAAATCTATAAAGTTCAGGTTCGTTGGAGATCTTAACTTTATGAAGGAAGAGATAAGGCTTCCATCTTATCGATCTAATCAAATCCTCTGTTTTATGGATAAGTTTTACGAAATATTACAGTTTATTTGGGTTGGGAATGCTTTTGAGAGAGATTCCGATATGACTTTTTTGTTGTTTGATGGGAGGAATAAAAATAAATGTGGATAGTATTCTACCAATGTGGGAGCTGAATATTGTAAGAAAGTGACAGAACACGTAGATTTTAAAACCACTGTTCAACTATTTCGTCACTTTCTTACAATATATATATATATATATATATATATATATATAAGGTGATTTTATTAATGAGTGCTCATCTAGAAGAACACCCTGCCACCTTTTCATTGGGGCTGGTTAACAAAGCAGGTATAATATACTGAAATAAAATTTTGTCAAAAATTGAAGGCCGAAAGGAACAATTTTTCTTAGGCGGGTTTAGAAGCTGATAGCAAAATTTGGTGCCAATATCGATTTTTAAATAAAACCTCGTTCTAAACGCTTCCCTCTCTGGGGAAACACACCTATTCTTCAGATAAGAGTCTCTCCCTCATATACTAATAAATAAGAAGTACAAGAGGTTCATGGGAGTCTTTTAGACTTCTATTGGAGTTCAGTAGAACTACTAGTCAGTTGATATTAGTCGGCAGTTAGCCGAATACTAAGGATTCAGCTTTCAGTGGAAGATTACCAAGTTCCTAACATTTTGGGTACGTTAAGTCGATTAGCATCCGACATCGTACGATTATAACCTTCAGTGCAAAAACTACTCCACAACAGTCTCATATCAATTTTTTGTAAAAGATATAGCTAATAAGTAAATTATAAGTATTTTAAAATGGGGAGTTACTTTTCACTCATCGTATATATATCTAATGAGAGAGATAGAGTGACACCCATCTAAAGAGAGGGAAAATTGTCAGACCGAAAATGAGTGATGTATAATAAAATATGATACTCAATTACAGTACGTCTGTTATTTTGTATCCGGTATTACTTATTTATGATAGCGATTCTAAATCTTTAATCTTGCAAATTGAGTATATCGCATATTTACCTAGATCTAACGAAAATAATAAATCAATTATGACTGTACCTCATATAACAAGACGACTCATGAATATTGGTTATTTATTTCTAAATATATATTATCGAAGTTAACTTTATACTAGCACCGAAATCAAAATCCTGAATCAACCTGTGAAATTCTATCCCACCTCACTTCCTATGCAAGATATGATCGTCAAAAATGTTTCTGTCATCAACCAAACACTATTGATTAATTTACTAGACTGATATCAATCTAAATGTAAGCATCGATATTCTAGTATGACTCGAATTGACAAGAAACAAAGTGAAGAACTTTTCTCGTCATTGTTTTAATCTTGGATACATAATTTGATTTGATTCTAGGCTGCAAAAGGTTTGCTCTGAAAACTTAGCTCAACAAATGACTGAAAAGAGCTATGGATCATTTTTTTTTTTTTTTCTGTAAACGAGTTCTGATTAGGTCTAAATGAATAAATAAGCAACGGAACAATGTTTAGAATAGATAACAAAAATAAAACAGCTAGAAATGTCAGAATATTGTGAAGATCCCTGACCGCTAACGTCCTAAATGAACACGGTACATTGTTGAAGATTTATATTATCAGTATTTGTAGTTAATCTACTATGCAAAAATGATGCATGGAATGCTATTCAAGGTATATGAGAAAAAATACCGTATGCATGGTGTGTTCTATACTATCCTTTATTAGACAATTGGGCTTACGGCCATATCACGTTGAATACAGCGGTTCTCGTTCGATCATCGAAGTTACGCAACGTTGGGTCTGGTCAGTACTTAGATGGGTGACCGCTTGGGAATACCAGGTGCTGTAAGCGTTTAGTGACGAATGTGCGTTGATGCGGTGAATAGCGGCTCGGAAAGAGAAATCGGTGAACCGAGTTCGAATTCCAGTTGAATACCCTGCATTCACTTAAGCACTGGTACCCTTGGGAAAGGTATTAATCCGTCCCTTTTCTCCAGTTATGGGTTAAATAACAGGGTGGGACTTGGGGACCCTGCCCTTAAAAAACAAATCCCAATGAATCTTGATACTCGAAAAGAAAAAGTATTACTAGACACAAAACTTATATAAAATAAACAACAATATATTTTGAAAGAATAAGGTATTACCAGCAATAAATAAATAAAGTTTAGTTGTCACTAAATGACTCGCCGAGGTTGATATGCTATAAAACATAACAATCATTAGACAATTAGAGCCTCTCAGCTGTTCTTTCCTCTGATCTAATCCTCAGCACGGAAAAACCAGTTTGTAATATTCAATATCTCCAAAACAAAGGCAGTAACGCTTCATGATCACTGAGAAGATCCTAAATTATTTCTGATAATGTTGAGATAAACACTCGTCATTTAGTAGAACAAATATATATGGCGGTCTATCGCTACAGATGCTGCAAAAATTGGTTAGTTTCTTTTCCTGTTTTTTTTTATTTTACTGCCACTGTTTTGTAGAGGGTTACATAAGAGCAAAGTTATGAGAAAAAGTGCCAGGGGTATCAGGAAGAAGGTAAGAGAAGGATTAGAAGGATTAGTGGACGAAGAAAGGAGCATGAGAGAGAGGGAGGTTGCAAGTTAGTGAGATAGGAGATGACTATTGACTTTACATTTGAATTCTTGAAGATTTTAGCTGTCAGGAAAGCAAATAAACGGGAGGGAATTCCACAGGAGGGAAATGCAAGGGAAAAAACTGCTAGAGTAGAATTTACGTTTATAATTTATTAGTTTCACAGTAAAAGGGTGAGGTATATTTGCTAATCTTCATATATAGGGGGTACCAGTGAGCTAAGTTCATTGGAGCAGATGCCGTGAAAGTATTTGTAGAAGCTTCACAGGGAAGCCACATTGCGCCGGTGAGAAAATGACTGTATTTGAGCTGCAAAAATGTTACGTTAGAGAATTACAGCATGAGATTATTGCATGGCTATCAGAGGTGGAGATTAGAGGATTAAAGATTAGAGATTAGAGGTAAAATTTATGCTAATAATTAGTAATGATTATGGTTAAGCTAGAAGATAAGTATTAAAGACAATAACTGTTACCCCTAAACTTGAAAAGGTCAAGATTTTAATGTTTGAAGAAGCATCTGCTTTCAACAGCAATTCTTTGAAAAAACTCTCTAAAGAGAACCTCTTCCGAACGTGCTCCATAATTATTCTCGCCTGAATCTATCTGATGTGTTTATATCTCTAACATTCGACCATACGTTCAATACTGCTGCCACACGTTGTCTATTATATCTTTAACGTTTCTTAATACAATTCAAAGAAGATTCTGCAATATTGTTGGTCCTCTCTTCGCATCACTTTCACACCGACATAAAGTAGTTTTCTTGTGTCTTTTCTATAAATACCTTAATAATAATTCTCCTGATAAACTTTCCACCATGGTATTTACAGTACTAGATTGGTCTCATAATTTTACAGTTGGAACAGCATCTTCTGTGCTAACAGTTGATTTTCACGCATTTCTCGATTGTGCTACTCAATTACGTCTTCATCGATTTCCGTCTACTTTGATCCTCAATAATTTAAATGCAATGTCAGTCGTTATCTGCTGTCATCCCGATTACTCATCTATTGTTTTCACTCTTTAATAATACTCCTTTCATCTGTTTCGTTAAGAGCTCTCTTCTTTAAATTTTTATTTTATTATTGTTTCTACTCAATAATGTTTTCTTTTATATTATTTCACACTTAGTCTTAGTGGCTTTGAAAACTTACTTAGATTGTAATGATTAATGAGTGAAGTAGCATCCCTTTGTCTGCGACGGATGCTTTTCGAGACCTCCAGATATTTTACTTTTTTTTTTTTTTTTAATCATATCACCCCAAGCAAGACGATAACGCCACTGATGCGCAGGGGGCTACATAAGAGTAAAAAGATTGGAAAAGAGAAAACCGGAAACCACATCCTAACCAGGAAACAAAGGATGAGCCCTCTTCACCTGTTCAATAGACGTGGGTGGAGTGTGAACCGGGCGATAGTTTAGTCTATCTACTCCAATTGAAAAAAATTAAAAAAAAAAAAAAAAGAGTGAAAAGATTGGAAAAGAGAAAAGCGGAAACCGCATCCTAAACAGGGAACAAGGGATGAGCCTCTTCACCCGTTCAATAGACGTGGGTGGACTGTGAACCGGGCGATAGTTTAGTCTATCTACTCCAATTGAAAAAAATTAAAAAAAACAAAACAAAAACAGTGAAAAGATTGGAAAAGAGAAAAGCGGAAACCGCATCCTAAACAGGGAACAAGGGATGAGCCTCTTCACCTGTTCAATAGACGTGGGTGGACTGTGAACCGGGCGATAGTTTAGTCTATCTACTCCAATTGAAAAAAATTAAATAAAAAAAAAAGAGTGAAAAAATTGGAAAAGAGAAAAGCGGAAACCGCATCCTAAACAAGGAACAAGGGATGAGCCTCTTCACCTGTTCAATAGACGTGGGTGGACTGTGAACCGGGCGATAGTTTAGTCTTTCTGCTCCAATTGAAAAAAATTAAATAAAAAAAAAAAGAGTGAAAAGATTGGAAAAGAGAAAAGCGGAAACCGCATCCTAAACAAGGAACAAGGGATGAGCCTCTTCACCCGTTCAATAGACGTGGGTGGACTGTGAACCGGGCGATAGTTTAGTCTATCTACTCCAATTGAAAAAAATTAAAAAAAACAAAACAAAAACAGTGAAAAGATTGGAAAAGAGAAAAGCGGAAACCGCATCCTAAACAGGGAACAAGGGATGAGCCTCTTCACCTGTTCAATAGACGTGGGTGGAGTGTGAACCGGGCGATTAGATCTTGAAAAGCCCCTTTCGTTATTCTAAAGGAATTGCAAATATTAGGTGTCATATTTATCATCTTTTGATAAAACATTAGCTAGATATATAATTTTTCGTACATGGTTTTTTTTTTATGTCTTTTTACAAATTAGGTTAAGTAATTCATCCTTATTTCCCTTTCCTACCTGCAGTTTATTTTATGTTTCTGCTATCGACTCTGCATATTTGATATTGTTAATGAATCCTGTTAGGAGTCCTAATTCTATCAGGCTATTCTCAGTATAAAGGTTTAATAAGTCCGGTGAGAAATTACACTACTGGCCATAATTATTAGGCCACCCTAGTGTTTTAATAACATGAAGTATTTATTGCCAAGAGATAAAATGTAAATCAAAATAGAATGATTCTTTTGTTAATACTGCACAATAGCATGTGCATCAAATGAATTTATAAATATTTAATAATTACCTATATTGCAGTTTCATCAATGAAAGAATGAAGAAAATTTAGGGTGATTTGGACAAGTTCATCTTTGCTTTCTTTGACTTGTAAAACTTTTCAAAGTAATAATAACAAAAGAACCATTCCATTTTCATTTAGAATTATTCATTTGGCAATAAATACTAAAAATAGTATGAAATACATCATTTTTTTAAAACTGGGGTTGCCTAATAATTATGGCCGGTAGTATATATATATATATATATATATATATATATATATAAAGTGTAAAGAGTTCCTCTTTGCTTCCTTGTCTTGTAAAATTTGGCAAACCAACAATAACAAATGAACTAATCCATTTTTATTTAGAATTATTCACTTGGCAATAAATAGTAAAAATAGTATAAAATAAAATATATAATTTTAAAAAAATGGCCTAATAATTATGGCCCGTAGTGTACATTATTGTCTTGCAAACATTCTATTTTTATTTACTTACTAGAATTCATTTTATGTCCGTATAAAATTTTTAAAACACCTGCAGAGTTTTGTAGGAAGCTTTCCTAAAAAACGACGTTTAAACAGGTGATTTTTAAAACTTAAAATAAACTTTTGTTTGTTAGATGGGAATTTAGAGAAGTAGTTAGAAATTTCAGTTATAAATAGCGTAAAATTAGAATATGACAAAGGCCGGGTTGAAAGGGAATGAATGCAAAAGGAAACATTGATAAGGACAGATTGAGAATTCATGTGGACTGTGTTGTGAAATTGAGAATGAAAGAAAGACGGAAAGTACGAAAGTAAAAGGAAAACGAATTAATTAATTCAATGGCTAATTAACTACAATTTGAATCAATAAAGAACAATTAAGAAGATTAAATGGTGAAAATGTTTTGAGAAATTCATTTTTTACCATGTAAAATCAATCTAATGAGAATCTAAAGAAAATGAACGGACAGCTAATATATATATATATATATATATATATATATATATATGATACAGTGAGGGTGCTGAAAACTTGACTGTATTTAGATGCTGGTCATCATTATTTTGATTAGGAGAAATGGATCAAACTGACCGAAATATATCTATCTATTTATTGTCATCTTGTTATTACAATGGTTTATAAAATCATTATATCACTACACAAAAAATTTCATATTTCAGAACAATACTGTTCGTTTTCAGGTGATATGTTAAAATAAGTGATCAAAATGATTTATTTTGAAAATTTAAGATGAATTCATGGTTATTTAGAAGATAAAGGAGTGGTAGTTAGAGAAAATGCCTTAGGTGTATCAATATAGTTAAATCACAAATGAGAATTAGTTAACCATGGAGTTTTAAGATCTAGGTCGTGAAAGGAAGCATAATGGATTGGTGTCTAGACATGTGACATTTTAATATTGTGTGGACACGATACATAATAGGATCATAGATTTTTTAAATAGATAAATAATAGTTTATAAGAGCAGGTTTTATTTTAGAATATTTTAATTTTTTTTTTACCGCTTAATAATTTACGGGTATGTTTAGGTTATTATTAAATTCTTATATATATATATATATATATATATATATATATATATATATATATATATATATATGTTATTCCCTGTCATCTACGATCTCTAAAAGTTTAAGTGCAATGTCACTTGCCATCTTCTAATCTCCTTGAATTCCATCTTTATCTTAACCTTTCTTCGAAATCCCCGGTAACTTCTTCCTTTTCGCTTTTTCTTTTTCACTTTCTCTCGGTGTAACACTTTGGTACTAGTAGCAATACTAACTTGCTTGGGGTGCAAAGATTATATATATATATATATATATATATATATATATATATTCACTATCTCACCATATAAAAAACCCACCAACAAAAATCCCTCAACACTTAATTATTTTAGCGAATGCCCCCAATATTACAAATTAGCAATCATAAAAAATCTACTACATCGAGCAAAAACCAACTCATCTACAAAACGCATCTTCCACAGACATTCATCAACAATACTTTTCCTAACTACATAGTTGATGAACAAATACGACATTTCCTTACAAACCTGAACACTAAAAAAATAACACATGGTAATAGCCCAACCAACCCCAAACATATCTTATATCGTAGCCAAATGCACACCAACTACCCACTAGATGAAAATATCCTAAAAAAACTCATAAACACTAATATCTCTCCGACAGACCCCAACAAAAGAATTAAATTTATCATATATTACGCTAAATCCACAACATCCAACTCAATCGTCCGCAACGACTCCTCCTCCACCGTTAGCGATTTGCAAAAAAAACAATGTAGTGTATAAATTTAAATGCCCCTTTCGAGAATGTATCTCTAACAAACTAAATAATACCTACATTGGACATACTACTAACTCGCTTTCGCGGAGATTTACATTGCACTTAAATGAAATTTCTAACATATTCCGACATTTAAAACACCACGGCTATCAACACACACTTCCTAGGAAAACACTTGTTGAAAATACGCATATACTAAAGAAAATAATAAACGAAAACTTAAAATTCTAGAAGCTATTTACATCAATCAGTTTAAACCTAGCCTAAATAAAATAAATTTCGACACCTCTACTAACATACTTCGATGCCTATAATCGACGGGAGAGGTCATAGTTATTATACTTACCCCCTACACCATAGTAGCAGCAGTTCCCAGACCAATCCCTCATGCCACTATACACTCAATTGAAGAAAAAACCAACTACCATCATTCCTTCTCGACCTACAGCCATGTGCGACACAAAAAATGGACCTGTCTAATTTTCTCTGTATAACTCCACTCTGTTAATAATAATTTAAATGTTCTATGTTCACTGAACATTAAATGTGCATCCTTTGATAATGGCTTATGTAAGCCGAAAGCTCAGACCTGATAAAAAAAATCAACAATTATTGCGATTTCTTGTCGTCTTTCCATGATAACACTATCAAGCTAATCAGATCATACAAACGGATCTTGCACAAAATAAATAGACAGAACTTGTCTATATTATTCAATGAAACCTGTATTAATGAAAAAAATGCTGCCAAAATACTCACACAATATATATATATATATATATATATATATATATATATATATATATATATATATAATTTGGAAACCAGTTATTTACGCAATTTTGTTTGCATCGTTTTAAAATATATTTTATGATGTGATTACACCCGGATATCACTTCGGATGTTTCATTTGGTAATAAAAATCATTTAAATTAAAAAAAAATTCCTTCTTAATTTTAAAAATTTTAGTAATTTAAAGTTCTAGTCTCGTGTTTAGAAAAATACTTGTGTACGTTTGAAAACGTTGAAAAATCAGTTATTATAAATCGACAGATCCTACCGAACGGTTAAAACCAAGATTGCATATATAACTGGTTTCCAAATGAATAATCTACATTATATATCTATTGAGCACTTTTAATGCAACTATATACTGAGCTAATTTAATTATGGACGAAAAGTGGTTAACAAATATTATATATATATATATATGACTCGGACGAGATTAATATCTGATTTGAACTTGCTTGGTTGCTCTAATTTTGACATGATATTCTATTTTCAGTAAGAATTCGTCAAATAATTTAATTATTTTTTCAATTATTAAATTCTTAATTTTGAGTTGTCTGCCATATATATATATATATATATATATATATATATTGTGTATTGTTTGTTCATAGGTATTCTTAAAAGGTTAATTTCTTTTCTTCTGCAAGAAGTTACTTCTCTTCAGATATGTCTTTGAATTAAAGTTTTTGTTTATGTTGATTTTTGCCTGTTTGTCTGCAGTTTTTCTGTTTCTTTTCTAAGTAATTTAAAGCACTTAAACCTTTTTCCTCTTCATCATTTACAGACACACAAACACACACACACACAAACAGGCACATATTCACAAACAATTATACCCTACTACGCAAGGACACGCGTTTGCCAAGGCAACAAGCCTCATTCGATTACAGGTTCCTGTTCTACACACAGTGGTTTATCCTTCAATCCTGCGGAGTGGATACGAGGTAACATTTACTGGGACAGAGTTCATAATCTGTTGTGATCAGAAATGGCCGACTATTTTTTATTTGTACAATTCCCATCGATTTCCGTTTACGGTAATGAATTTAAACACGCTTGGCTAGTGGCGTGTGTTTACATTGTGTATATAACACGCTAACATTCGACTTCTTCCGCCGAGAGCCCATACCTTAGAGGTTAGAATCGTGGACTGATGTCAATTCGGTCTGGTTTCAATCCTGGTTAGAAGCAATTGGGTGTCTAACGGTAATGATAAGCTGCGATACAGCGAAACAGGATTGGCTAAGGATGAATATATATATATATATATATATATATATATATATATATACATTAGACTTAGTTGGCATAAGAGACATTCTACTTTTTATTTTTTTACTGTGCATTATCTATCTATCTATCTATCTATCTATCTATCTATCTATCTATCTATCTATCGCAGTTTATATTTATCTTTATATATATATGTTCCTTACCTACTTATCTCAGTTCATTATCTATCTATCTATCTATCTATCTATCTATCTATCTATCTATCTATCTATCTATCTATCTAAATAATTAAGTCTATTCATATCTATCTATCTATTTTCCGCTGTTATTTTTCAGTTTTTTCTTTGAATTCTCGTTTACTCCTATATTCGTTCACATTCTCTTATCACACACGAACAACACACAAACATACACACCTATGTATGTTTGTGTGGTTTTGTGTATATGCGTTTGTATATCATAATTTTTCTTTTTTATTCCATTTCCAGTTTCTTTCCATTCTTTTTCTGTCCCTTAATTTCTTCTGTTCTTCTCTAGAAATAAACCAAAAACAGAAAAAAATAGAATAAATCAACGGCACAACGAAGTGGATTTTCATGAAATCCGAACACACAGTTAAAAAAAAAAGAACAAAAAGGAAATACAAAAAAATTCTAAAAGGAACCAAAATTGGCTAAAAACGTATAAACGAATAAATACTTTCTCCTTTGAGCGAGATTTTTCTTCTGCTGCTTTCATGTCCACCTCAGCTGTGGTTATTGGAGCAATTCTTTCAAAAAGCAGCCAAACAATGTCGCGCGTCGTTCAATGTGGAATCTGACGTCATCTGCTCTTGATGTATATCCCCAGGCAACGTGTATAAATGTTCAAGTCAACTCAGATCTTCTTCTGCATTCTAAAGACCGACAGCAAGACACACTTCCGCCTACCTCTTGACAGGCGCACGGCGCGTCTAAACAGCCGGAACTAAAGGCATTAAGAGTTTACTCCAACCCAATAAGTCTGCTGTAATTCCCGCTAGATGTAATTAATTCCAATCATTTAATTTTCTTTTAAAATATATAAGTGTTTAATCCCATTACTTATTAAAATATATTTTGCTCTTGTTTAAAGATGAAATTATACAACTCGTATAAGATCTATTAACATTCCCACACTTCAGCATGTGAGAGATTTATCGCTTGGTAGTAATATTCAAAATCTCAAGCGTAAAATCTATAGGATAAAAACGAAGGGGAATAGATAGATAAAAGTATAACCAGACAGATATGTAGAAAATATGAAGAATCCGCCATATATATCTAGATAGATATGAAGAATTTAAGATAGAAAGATCGATTGATAGAGAGATATAAAGATAGATATATAGAGACTGTTATAGATTGTTATGCAGAAACTGAGATAAACAGATCAATCGATAGATTGGTTGATATATTGATTGATAGATAGATGTATAGATAATAGATATGGATAGAGATGAAGAAGCTGAGATATATCGATGGCTAGCTAAATAAATAGATAAATCGATAATAAAGAAACTGAAATAGACAGATAGATAGATATGAAAAAAGTAAGATAGACTTTCCATACAAAGACAGATCTATCTATCTATCTATCTATCTATCTATCTATCTATCTATCTCTGCTTGATCATTTACATCTATCTATCTATCTATCTATCTATCTATCTATCTATCTATCTATCTATCTATTGTTAATTCAAATTTTATAACCACAGAAAATGCTTACAGTAAATTGTCTCAAGGATGAAACCTTCTCATAAGAAAAAGCCGGTGTAATGAATTAAGAATAAAAAAAAAGACACTAGATAACGTTTACTTTCCCAGATACCCATATATGGTAGGAACATTTTATTTGCTACATTTGCTAATAATCTGGTGTAAAACCATATCAACATTATATTAAACCAGAGAATTACTATGAAGAATAAAAATAATAAGATCAAACAAAACTACTAACAAAATCATAATAATAATGATAATCATACAAAGACTATCGACCAAAAATGTTGCGATAAAATCCACAATAATAAGACTATTGAAAATAGCATTTAAGTAACTGTGCAGTTGATTCAAAAAGATACTTAATTTTTAAGATGCAGGGAAAGAACAAAATAATGAAAGCACTTTGTACTATAATAGGATAATTTTGAAAATTTGATTAAATTGTCAAATCAGTCAGTTGTATGCCATACGTGATGCACGCTTTGGGCGATCATGTCTCGAAAGAGACATAACTGACTGGGCAGAAGATTATCCAGCAGTAGATTGCCATTGCTTTCTGCGGTAGACTGGTTACCAGCCAAGGTTAGAGAACCCAATTTATCCAGTTATAACTGGAGGGAAGAGACGGATTAATACCTTTCCTAAGGTATTTATGCGAAAGTTCATGCTAGGAATTCAACTGGAATTCGAACTCAGCTCCCCGATTTCTTGTTATATTTGTTGATTTAATAGTAATAGTGCTTTTTTTCCAAAATTTATTTAAATCAACATTCAGGATTATTTTAAGTTATCAACTTCATCCTATGTATTATGAAAATGTTTCCTGATGGTAATGCCATCTTTCAAGTAGATATTGCACCAATTCATACTGCTAAAGTTGGAGCTGAACAGCATAAAGAACATTCTAGTAAAGTAGAACATCTTACCTAGGCACCACAGTTTTCAGATCATTGAACATTTATGGTTCATTTAAAAAAAAGCCGGAAGTCGATGCCACCTTTTTCAAACAATCCATGAAAATTTTTTTGGGACTGCATTTGGCTGCCTCGCCGCGCCTAATTTAAATAACTGTTTTCACGGCATTGTTTTGTTTCTTCACTGTAAGAGAGCTCACGCTACATTACATAGGAAGCTTACGGTTTTAACAGGACGTGGGCATGATTCATTTAAAAAGTTCATGATGTATCTCATTTACTTAGAATTCATTATTTACAGGGAATAAGGTGAGTGATCATAGTTAAATGTAAAAATAAATGACAGAACTCAACAACGAAAAGAACTGATAAAGTTTGCAATAATCAAGAGAAAGAAATGAGAAGAAAATGACAAATAATTATTATTTAAATCAAACATCAATATATGCAAGGAAAATGAACAAAATAAGGCAAAGCAAAAGTCATTCAATTAAGTGCCATTCGGGAAACATTCTTGGGCGATCATGTCTCGAAAGAGACATGACTGACTGGGCAGAAGATTATCCCGCAGTAGGTTGCCATTGATTTCTGCGGTAGATTGGTTGCCACACAAGGCTATTGAACCCAATTTGTCCTGCAATTTAGCCCATAACTGGAGGTAAGAAACCTTAAGCAAATATACTTAACAGACAAAAAGTTAATCCAAATCCAAGATACCTGAGGGAACCTAATGATTAAGTGCTCATAGCGCTGGGTATTTTGTTTTCCAATTTCAAGTAATCATAAAGTTTCTTTTTAAAAACCCAACGAATGAACTCACAGAGAGCTATCTATAAATGTTCACAATTCATGTACAGCAAAAATCAGTTATCTAAATATACAGATTTTAAATGTGTTTATAGCTGCCAAAATCATATTTGGTTACATTGCAACTGCCGACAGACGGACAAAAAACAATATTTTGATCATAGGATTAGCAGATAATCTGTAGAGGAATATGATGTTTGAATTGTTTACATCAGTAATAAATGCTATACATTTCAATTTCAAAAGACAGTAATTATTCAGTATAATTTTGGCTTCCTTCTTCATTTCAAGACTTTTGCTTCAAAATAACAAATTCTTTCGTATTCTTCTAATAGTTGGGTTTGTTTAGCGGAAATTGTGTGCCAGATAAATTGTATTGTGTTAATTAGACTATAAACATAATGTTGATATTTTTTATATAAAAATGCATTGCAGTTATTTTTACTAAATAATATTCTTTTTTTAAACGTCAATAGTGCTTTGATTTTCTTTGGGGTTTTCCCTATTTGCCCAAAGCTAGGACTTTAACAGGTACTATCACTCGAATTAGGTGAACGTAAAAATAAAAACAAATAAAAGAACAAAAAGAAAAAAAGAAAAGCACAAAAGAAAACCCAAAGAGCATTTAAGACGTTGTTTCACTCTCCTCTAAATTACAATTTCTTGATCAGAGGCCTTGATGTCGGTTCTAGTTCATCGTCGTTTTCCTTTAAGAAATATCTCATATCGATTGTGCAAGTCATTCTAAAATATATTGAATTTATCATTTAAACAACTGCTGCAAGTATTCAGACACATCTTTTCTTGTACGTAATCACAAAGTATGAATCAAGATGGAAAGAAAAATTGAATTTGTTGTGTTTCCATTAATTATTTCCATCAAATTACACGTTCATTATGGTTTTTCACTATAATTTCTAATCCGATGTATTTCTATTTCAGGAACCACCATTCATCCAGAAACGCAATTCCACAGACTACCTTTTGGATAATCCAGTCATTACAGAGAACAATGTGCTTTTGGAAGGTTTCTGCATCGACATCTTGAAAGCTATGTCCCGACTTTTGAAGTTTCAGTATAAAATTTATTTGGCTCCAGATGGAAAGTTTGGCAGCAAGAAAAAACACGGATGGACTGGAATGGTTCGCGAACTTATTGATAACGTAAGCTTCGAATTTTCTTGAAATTTTTAAAACATTTAATTTTGCCTATTATCGCGTTTTGTCTATTTACGTCGCAACACAATCGATAACAATATTGCTGACGATAGACGACAGTAGTGAAAAACACTACGCCATCTTGGCCTCCCGGTTTTCTATGGCATGAAGAGAAGCAACAAAATCAAATCAATAGCTGCTATTACTGCAAAGAATGTTGGTTCATAATATAGTACTAGAAAACCTTTCTCTCCAAAATTTATCTTGCACATTTATAAATTTACCATTCAGCTGCGCATTGAATATTGCTCGCATATCTGGTCATGTGCTTCTGCTGTTCATCTTAAGATTCATGACGAAATCCAAAGAAGGAACCGTGAGGTAATCGGTCCTGACCTGGCATTTCAACTTCAGTCACTTTCTTAACAATGTCAAGTAGTTTCCGTCTCTCTTTTCTACAAATATTTTCCTGTTAACTGTACTAAGGAAGCTTTTTCCCTGGTTCACCGCCTATATAAATTTAAGAGAGCGAAATGATTGGCGTCTCGAGTTCCGTAGGTTTACTGGTAAAATAGCGAAATGCAACCACCGTCCTTTCACGAACAGTTTCTTTTCTCGCATTTCACACGTGCTTAAATCCCTTTTAATTAATTGCTTCTATTAAAACTAGAAACTACAAAAGATGAAATGCAACGTCAATTACCATCGTCTACCTTTAATCCTATTCATCTTTTGTCTTTTCCTCAACCCACCCTATTCTCAGCCTTTTCTGTCACTTACACTCCATGTAACCCCCTGCGTACTAGTGACATACCCACCTTAAATAAATTTAAATGCAACATCAATCGCCATCTTCTATCTTCTTAAATCACGCTCATCTTTTGTCCTCTCCTCAATCCTCCCTATACTATACCTTTTCTCTCACGCTTACTCCCTGTACCCCTTTCGTACATTTGGTATTTAAACCTTTAGTGGGGTGAAGTAACAAAAATTGGAATTCCTAGATTATTTAAACGAGAAAAACACCATGGTTTTTAGGGAAGATTTTTTTTTCAGAGTGCTTTTTTTGCTTTAAATTGTTAGAGATTACGGCTCATCACAAATTTTGTTTTTTTAGCTCTTAATATATATATATTTTCTTTTGTTATTTCAAATTATTCCCCAAAACCACCCGTAACTTGACATTGGAAAAACCTGATGCGAAACAAGACGACACTTTGTCAGGCAGCCCTTGACTTTTCCAACAGAATCACGGTAATCTAAAATAAACAAAATAATGGCTGGGTTCCAAATGTACCAGTTTTTTAAAGTCTTTTTAGCATACGCTCGCCAACGCGTTTCATGCCTTTCACAAGATACCCATTGTCACAAAAGATATGAAGAAATGTTTCCAGTTCTTGATCGAGTCTACAAAGAAAAACAAATCATCAACGCGCAATGGACCAAGGTAGAAATCACGTTTATCTGTCGATATTTAGGGATAGTAGAATTGTAGCCAGTGTATAGACCTATGAAGATAGGTTTCCGATAAACACTGGTAATGTTAATTGTGTTCCATACTTTCCTTCCTCTTCATTTCTGTATGAATTGTTCTTTCCCTTTTTCCATCATAATTTTCCCCAATGTTTTTCTTCTGACAAAGTTTCGGTCCAAAGTCCTCTAATGAGAAACAAAAAACAAATATAAATAAATAAAAACTTCCTTCCTGCATTTTTTTAATATATTTATATCGGTCATAATTATAAGGCCATCCTAGTTTTTTA
This sequence comes from Ascarosepion bandense, assembly GCA_037127315.1. Classification (NCBI taxonomy): domain Eukaryota; kingdom Metazoa; phylum Mollusca; class Cephalopoda; order Sepiida; family Sepiidae; genus Ascarosepion; species Ascarosepion bandense. The sequence goes on from JBBBDQ010001755.1 coordinate 1,613,273, forward strand.
AAAGAAATTATGTATTTCATACTATTTTTAGTATTTATTGTCAAACGAAAATGGAATGGATCTTTTGTTATTAAAACTTTGTAAAATTTTACAAGTCAAGAAAAAAAAGATGAACTCGTCCGAATAACCCTCATTTTTCTTCATTCTTTCATTGATGAAACTGCAATATAGGTAATTATTAAATATTTATAAATTCATTTGATGCACATGTTATTGTGCAATATTAACAAAAGAACCATTCTATTTTATTTAAAATTATTCACTTGGCAATAATACTAAAAAATAGAATTAAAATACATCATTTTCTCAAACGCTGGGTGGCCGAATAATTTTGGCCGGTAAGAACTATTTTATCTTTTATGAGGCATGAAAATAAAGTTTAAAATCACCCCTGTCCTCACACCTTTGCACATTACCGGTAGAACAGAGGTGATTTTCCTAAAAACCCTCACTGAAATTCAAATACAAGGTGAAAAGCCAATCCTTTCTAAGAATTATTAAACTAAAAAGGAAGAGAAAGAAATGCTTCGGAATTTGAACTGGCCTCCAGAAAGCCCTGATCTCAATCCTATTGAACATCTATGTTATATTTTGGAGAGAAAAAATTGATAAATCTAATGTTACTTCGGAAGACACACTTGGGAACAAACACAACCTGCTTGGCAGGAGATACCATTAAATACATTGAAGAATTTTGTGATGTCAATTCCTGACGGAATGAAGACTGTAATCAAAGTTAAAGGCTATTATACTAAATATTAAATTTATTTTGTAACAAGTATTTTTCTTGTTAAAGCATCTGTTGAGTAAATCAAATAAAAATACTTTAATTAAATTGTTTTTTTCTGTCAGTATGCCTCACAAAAAATAAAACAGTTCTTGTCTTAATATTTCTGAACAGTGCTATATATATATATATATATATATATATATTTAGGCTTTCACGCTAAGCAAGACAGTATTGCCAGTAGTACACACGATACTAACATAAGAGGAGAGCGAATAGAAAGAGGATCAGGTTACAAGTGGTGTTGGAGAGTGGGTAAGAGAAGGATGAGAATACAGGTGTGAAGAGAGTTTCGTGAGAGTAGGTAATTACGTGAAAAGCACAAGATCCAACGTGTGTCGCGGAAACGATTAGAAAGGATGGGAGTAAAGGAGGCAAGAAATCGCAATTGACGTTGCATTTTCATCTTTGGAGATAGTAGCAATCAGAGGAGCAAGTATGTGGAAGAGAGTTCCACAAACGGGAAGTGCGAGTAAAGAAGCTATTATAGAAGAAGAAGGCGTTACATTTAGCTATTTTTACAGTAAAGGGGTGGGGTCTTGTTGCCAGTCTAGCTGCTCGAGTAAATTCGTGCCGCAGGGAGCTAAGCTCTTCGGAGCAGAAACCGTGAAAATATTTGCAGAAGAGACAGATTGAAGCCACATCCCAACAGTGAGAATGTGAATGGAGTTGGAATCAGTTACATGGCAGATACTCGTTTGGATTTTGTAAAGAATCCCGTGATGAATAACAGGGTCTCCTGACCACATATGATAACAGTATTCAATTCACAGACGGAAGACTGGTTGAATAATACAGTCAAGTTTTAACTTTTTACAATTTTCGAATTATCTGTTATATTTCATACTAAAGTTTCCCCAAAACTGTTATCTAAGCATAAAAACAAAATCTTTGAAAACAAATGTTACAACATTAAAAATTGTTCTGGAAAAGAAAGACCTATACTAAATGTCTTCTTTTTCATGTGCCATCTCCCTTCAGGACGTAGGCGATCATGGACTTCCACTTGACTGCTTTTTGTTTTTTCTCAATAATTTTTCTCTTGGTATCTCTTCTAAACTCCGCTCTGCCATCCATTTGCTCAAACCTAACAATTACCTCTCGCGCTGCTTTCCTGAGTCCCTCCTTCTTTTTATCCGACCTGTGAGTATTAAATTCTCCAGGCCCTCCTTCTGCATTAAGTGTCCCAGGAGCCTCATTTGTCTCTTCCTGATATTAAGTATGAGCTTTCTTTTCCTTTGCATACTTTGAAACACCTCATATTTGCACACGTGCTCAGTCCATGGTATCCTCAACATCCTTCTGTAACACTACATTTCTGCTTCCTCAAACCTCTTCTTCATCCTTGATGAGATCGTCCAACATTCAGTAGAGATATAGCAATCCAGCACTCTTTTCCTTGTTTCTAATAAGATTTTCCTGTCTTTCAGTACTTTGGTTAGCTTCTGAAATGCTTTTTTGGCTATGCCAATGCGTCTTTGAATCTCCATGTCGCACTTTCTATCCTCTGACAAAATACTTACCAGGTATTTGAATTTTTATTTTCTCCGACTTGTAGTTAGCATATTGTTCTCCTCTTTTTGCTGATGACCATGCGTTTAGTTTTTTTGGGGTTTATGCTCAATTCTCTTTTTTCATTTTCTTTTGCTAACTTTTATAGAAGGTCCTGCATTTTCCTTTCCGTATCTGCTATCAGCACCGTGTCATCCGCGTATTTATTATTGTTGAAATTGTGACAGCCAATGGCGAATCCTTTTATTTCTCTCATAATTGCTTCGCTGTACATGTTGAAAAGATACGGTGAGAAAACATAATTTTTTGACGCCCTTTTTTGCATCCCTGCTGAATTCACTTCCTATCCGTTCACGGGCGGTTTTCTGCTATTATAGAATCCTAACGTCTTTTCCGAAAATGTAGAGGTTGTGAGCATCTCTACCAAGTCTTTGTGTCGTTACTATGTACCGATTATACAAAACAACTAAATCAGAAACTTGGGAAAAGTAAATAAACATTTAGAAATCGTAGATATTCAACATTTGGAAGAATACTTGCTACCTAAATTTATCCAGCAGTTGGAACGTTGGCTTTTTGAGCAGGAGGCTCGAGTTTGAATATCAACATAGTCGATTTGTTAGATTGATGATTTCTTGATTTTATCATCATGGTGAGGCGATACCAGCGTGGAACACTTTAGAAAGTGCCTAAAAACTATACCATGGGTCATATAAATCTTGTGAATGAAATTTGTTAGACAAGTTGATTGAATTCGCACGGGATTGCAAGTCATTGTGACCAAGGGTTTGAGCTCACTAGCCTTGTTCAGACAGTTGATCCCGCCAGAACATATGTTCTCTCCACGAAATTGTAACTAACGCCCGTTTAGTATATTCGTAGTATAATGAACATGTGGGCTATTTCGGTGTTGAACAAGCAAAAATGTACGTAAGCAGGCGTCTGCAACAGGGATTAGCTTGCCGTTCGAGCAGATAGACATATGTGGATATGCCGCTCTAGTTGATATACGCAGATAATACATAGACATACGTAGATAGACATATGTGCGCCAAGCTAATATATATATATAGAGAGAGAGAGAGGGGGGAGGGAGGGAGGAAGCGGGAGAGATAGAGTGAGAAAATAACTGGTTACTTGTATTTGAGGATATCCGTCTACCGTGGCGGCTATCTAATCCTCATTGCATTATATATATATATATATATATATATATATATATATATATATATGTTTGCGATCGCAAAAGCGTGAATCCCAGGCTCACAAACTCACACCAATCCAACTGAATATGTTAGCTCTATCACTGATGTTGAGCGCTTTCAAATAAGTACTGCGCATATTGATGACAAATTGCATATATATATATATATATATATATACATATTCCACACACACACACACACGCACACACACACACACACACACACACACACACACACATATATATATATATATATATATATATATATTAGTTACCCTCATATAAGTCTGTTTTGCTTTATCATAGCTCATCAGTGTGGCTAGATACATCCACTTGCTTCCAGCCGGGATTTGGTGTCAGCCGAATCATCTACTCCCTAAGCCATGGATGCATGGAATGTGAGAGGGAAAATTTTAGCGTGTTATATATATGCGGTGTATATACACGTCAATCACCGAGAGAACTCAATTCATTACCGAAGAGTTTAACACACAGACCTGGAAGTCAACATTCAGAGTCGATATTCTTTTTCATGCTTGATCACAATAAAACAATCTATGTATGGATGTTTGCTCTTTGGTTTATATATACAGGTCAGTGATGCATAGTGTGTCGTCTATTTGTTTTGATCTAACGGTTATTTTAGTGGCTATAACGGTTATGTTTCGTATTATTCTAACAATTATTGGCTGGCTACACGTGCAGATTTTGGGTTATTTGTAATGTTTGTTAACTTGTTTGATTAATTAGTAATTATTTTATTGTTGGTTGTTATTATTATCTTTACTTGTGTTTGTGTGTGGGTGTGTGGCTTGTTAATTTGTTTAGTAGTTGTATAGCTGGATTACCTGATTATACATGCAAAGAAATTTACCTTTTTTAAGTCGTTTTTTTTTTTGACAGTATCAATTCTGTTTTTGGTTATACATACTTTTTGTTGTGCATTAACCAATCTATTGTACTTTTAAGGTTTGTTATAGTCTGAATGATTCGGTCTTTCTAAAATCCGATAGTCATTAAATACCTGTAGTATTTTATAACGTACGCAGTTTTTCAAATCTAATATTTTTTCATTCCACAGGCGTAAAATATTTATATTGTATGGCTTATGCTAGTGGATATCTGAATTTTTTTGTTTTGTTCTTTCCTTCCAATTTTAAATAATTCGCCCAATATGAATATAATTTAATTACATGTTAATTATCTCGGGCAAATATTCTCACCTATGTGGGGTTCCCGAACACCCGGATTAAAAGGAAGATTTTTTTAAGTGATTTGAATTTTTTTATTTGTCAACCAATGAGGATCTAAAGTTTTAAAGTTTTTCACACTGACTTGTGAAAAAGAAACCTTTTAGCCGTTTGAATCCTCCTTTGCGTGTGTGCAATTTATTTTGTGTTTTTTTTTTTTTAGTTGGTTTATGGATGATATAGGATTTGTATCTTATGCCTCATTGCTATTGTTATAATGTTTCAACTGATATATATTCCCAGCATTCTGAAATTAAACGTGAGGAGAAACCTCACAGAAACAGGAAAGAATGTTAACAAAAAACTTTACCTCAAAGGAATATGTCTGAAGTTAATGCCAGATGGATTAATTAAAAATCTTCGGACACTTTAAAAAAGACGCTGCAAGCCATAACTTTCTGACGATAGCATCCAACAATTGAAGCAAATTGAATGACTAAATCAGTCCATATTAAGCATAACGAATTCTTTAAGGAATTCTTTGAGGAATTCTGTAAGGAATTCATATTCAAAGATAAATTCATCGAGAGGGTATACTTATAAAGATTTTGATAATGGGTAATTCAATGAAAAATGAAAAACATCCGTTTTATCCATTTTATTTCTAAAAGGAACCTCATCAGAACATATTCCTTCTAGTAACGAAAATCAAAGGTTATATTTCTGTTTTGCCATTTCATTATTCACTAGTATATTGACATATCTGTGACGATAAATATTCACACTTACCGGAACAACATCTAGCTGCAACGACAAATATTCACACTTACCGGTAACATCTAGCTGCAACCTTGCTGAGAAATTGACTCGGAATGCTAATTGCTAATTGAGCCTGTAGCTAGCGATTAAAAAATCTGTACGCTTTGGCTCCTGTAAGTGTGAATATTTATCGTCACAATATCTCTTATATATCTTTCAGCAATTTGAATCTACTAATACTGAACACTCAGAGACAAAGGAATAGATATTACGTATTTTGTTTGTGGAAACGTTGATAAGATTGACTTTATTATTGAGTTAAGAGAAGAAAAGAACTCTATATCGCAAATATTGATCAAAGTTACGTATACATGTTTGCAAATATTTTCATTCAATGAGCGCCAGTTCTGTCTGACTAAGATTTAATCTAATTGCTAATGTCAACTATCTCACAAAATACAGGCATTGATATTTGTTTTTAAAATAGAAAAGAATCTTGAAATTGCTTTAACTTTCTACACGAAAAGCTAAGTTTCTTTCAAGTTTTACCGTAATCGATATTGCTTTTTAAAAGACATAACTGACTTTACGTTTTATTTGTTTTAAGCAAAATCTTTTCTTGTTCAAGTGAAGAATGCATCTGTAGTAAGTTGGAGAAAGTATACATTTGAAAAGATTAAAACCGACCAGGCCGAATTTGGAATCCTATCGTTTAAATTGACATGAAGCAAAATATCGTAGATATTTTTTAAAAGCAGAAATACAAAATTCTAGAATCTTCCATTATTGTCTTGTTTATTTTTACCGCTTTAGTATAATTATGTTAATAGTGTTTGTATTCATATAGTAATTTGTGATCTTCCACAATCCTTAAAAAACAATTACATTAACAGAGACAACGACAGTAGATAAGAAGACATTAATCGATTTGCAAATAGAAGAAGAGAAAGCAGGCTCTTCAGCATTGATAAATGTGTCGAGTTAGTAGAATAAATCACAAGATATCCAGGGATATCCAAAATTGTGTAATTTCCATCAAGGCATGAGAAAAAAATCTTTAGCACATCCAGTGCAGAGCATTCAGAACTGAATCTAAAAAAACTCTGTGTGAAAAATCAAATCAAAGACGAAAGATGACTAGATCATATTATAATTTGTGTAAATTCAACTTTATGATATTACAAAACGTCAGAACAAGGTAATCGGTTAGGCTTGTCACAAGCTTAGGACGAAGTGACAAATCAACCAATCATGAATCAGAATTGTTGAAGCGACGAAGCCTGAAAGAATATCTTGATTTGTCCGACAAAAAACCAACTATAAATGCGTACAGAATTTAGAATAAACCGAAGAAGGTATGTAAATAGCCGATGATAAAACGAACGATATTAAGCATTTAAGATTTTCGGCATCATACATCTTCAAAGCGAATATGAGATGTGGTGCAGTGGATATCGACACAGAACGAAAGATCTGGGAGCCGAGTTCGAATTCCACTTGAATACCTTGCATTCATTTACGCACAAATACCCTTGAGGAAGGTATTAATCCGTCTCTTCCCTTCAGTTATGTGTTAAATAATACGACAGATTAGGTTCTATAGCCTTAGCTAGCAACCAGTCTACCGCAGAAAGCAATTGCAACCTATGAGTAATAATATTCAGCCAAGTTAGTCATGTCACTTTCGAGACATGATCACCCAAATCGTGTATTGCGTATGGCACATAACTCACATCTTCAATATGTATGGGAAAAACGCCATATAGAGTTATTGCTTCACGAAGGAACTCTGTTTTAAGTAGATTTTTGTTATGGTGCCCTATCGATAGGAATGGACTCTTCCTCCGTCAATTATGACGCAGCGTTACTATATCTTTCGAATTTACATTACTATTTTGCTGATTATTAATACTTTACTTTGTAAATATTCTTCTGTTATTCTAATACACGGTTTGAACCTGCCTTCCTGTTTCCGTGTCTTTCTTCCTGGTCCAAACAGGCCACAACAACATGGCGACGAAGATTTCGCCATAACAACTCCACAACAATGTTAGAATTATTTAAAAGTATTTTCTTAGTAATCAAAGTATTCATTTACGTGTTTGTATCTTCAAATAACGGAGTAACCGCTTGCTTAATTAATCTTCATATATAAAAACGTTTCTGCCGATTTATATTTATACAGATGCTCCATTAACGCTGATTTTCTTGGCAAGTCGACCATAGACAAATCAAAATATTAAAACTTTCCTTATTCCCAAGGTATTTCATTGGTGATATGTATCTTCTATTCGAACAGCATCTTTAAACAAATCGTAGAATTGTGCGACCGACTCCCACAAAAAATCTTAATCTGTTCAACAAATGAATTAACCATTGTCTTCCCCCACATATCCCCGTAAAATGTACCTCTTACTCAGTAACCATCTATCTTGAGAATTATACAGGGTGAAAATCATTGATAAACATGTCTTCTATTTGAGGGAACTTAAAAAACCGTGCCATCTGAACATTATGTGTTGGTGTGTGTTGCTTCAGCCTGTACTCGTACAACAAACTCTGAATAAATATACCTGATACAAAACCTGAAAAATGAAAGAAATTTAGAATACAGAAAACCTCAATAAAATATTGCTTAAATCATACCTGTCGCTCGTATTCAATAAAATTTTTTAAAATGAAATGTAGATGGCCAAATATAAATTTATATATATATATATATATATATATATAGAGAGAGAGAGAGAGAGAGAGAGAGAGAGAGAGAGAGAGAGAGAGTGTGTGTGTGTGTGTGTGTGTGTTCAATTGTAGTAATGTTTGGCGCCAATATTGCATTTTTCCGGTAAATTACAGATGAATAGTCAATTTAACCAAGAATAATTTTTTGACATAAAGAACTCGATATCAAGATAAGGATATAGCGTTAATAATATTACACACACACATACACACACACATACACACACACACACACACACACACACACATACACACACACACATACATATATATATATATATATATATCCAGTGGTATCTTAATGGCTATAGGTATGAAGAATATACTTGATTGGGTTAGATCAAATTCAGGCTGAATCTTTTGTTTTCTTTTGTTATTGAAGTTTTTAGGAAATGCTCAAATTTATCTCTTGTCCTATATGTTAAACACCGGTGAAGACTAAATGTTCTTGATTTGGGTAGCTGTTAATCTAGTAGAATTCAAATTGTTTCCACGGACACAACTTAGACAGACTAAGATAATCATAACTGAACTCCTAGTCTCGGAGAAGATGTCAAGATGGTGGTTCTCAACCTGTGTAATCCTTTACCCTCCTAAACACCCCCATGTCCAGGTCAGGCTATGAGTACCGTAAACCATTAACCCTCTAGGTCCATTCGTATCATATTTGATACAGTATTTCCCTATAAGGAAACATTTGGTATTTCCCTATAAGGAAACATTTGGTATTCATTGACTGAGCAGTCAGTACTGCTTTCATTTGAAATTTATAAAATATTTCTCTTAAAAAATTTTTCAGGAAAATATTTCTTTCAAGGCTTATTTTCATACTGTATCAAATATGATACGAATGGCCCTAGAGGGTTAAGGTCGTAGAGGTACTGCAGTCGTAGAACGATACTGATGCATGGTACCTTCTTCAAGCATGTTATGAATTCAGATATTTCCTTCTCATAGACTGGTTGTCACACCAAAACGAAAGATCTCATGCTTTTTTCTATTACATTAGCGTTATGCGTAGAAAATTAGAATTTCCGATTGTAACCCTATCCACATCTCACTTCTAATTCTCTGAAAGAAATCATTCTAATTCCCAAGGATGGAGGGCGATTAGACGGGGCAGTGGAAACTGGTAAATACTTTTGGAGACAGACATAACCATATCAATTATATGAGTGTTGCAGTTTAATCCAGACGGAGCATAAAAATAAATATTAATTTGAAGGAAACTGTAATTGAACGAAATAAATCAGGCATACGAAGAAGCATACACGCGCCAGTCGGAAGCTGACATCAGACATAAAATAATCAAGATTTGCGGAACTTTAAAATTGAAAAGAAACGGAGAAATCAAGCCAAGGGACGAGATGGAATTATTCTAAGCAAACACAAGATGAGCCAGAGATTACATAGCTTTTAGCCATTACTCAGCTGAACAATATATATATATATATATATATATATATATATATATATATATATATATATTACCGGTCATAATTATTAGGTAACCGCAGTCTTTTAGAAGAAATGATGAATTTAATATTATTTTTGATATTTATTGCCAAATGAAAATAGAATATTCTTTTGTTAATATTATTTACAATTATTCAATTGGCAATAAATACTAAAAGATAGTATGAAACACATAATTTTTTAAAACACTGGGGTGGCCTAATAATTATGGCCGGTAGTGTATATATAAAATGTTGATAAAATAATAGAAGCACCTTGAAATTTTAAGTAAATTTATTTCAATATGAGGTAGAACCACGGTTGACAATAATTACAGCTTTATTTCCATTTGGAAACCCTTACAAAATGTGAATTGCTTCCAGAAGACTTTTTATCTGTTCTTCAATAAAACAGTGTCCAAACAAGATATTGATGAAGGATATCGACTTCTTCTTTCGTCTAAAATGAACCTTAAAGTTTCAATCATGTTGAAATCTGATTACTGTGGTGGCCAGATATGATATGTTCTACTTCCCTAGAATGTTTTTCGTGCCATTTAGCTACAACTTTAGCAATATGAATGGATGCATTTTCATCCTCAAGGATGACATTTTCATCCGGAAACAGTTCCTGAACCATCGGATGAAATTTATCACCTAAAATTCTTAAATAAATCTGACTGTTGAGTTTAATAAATTATTTAAATAATAGCTAAAACAGATTTTAGCAAAAAACAAAACAAAAAAAAAACAAAACAAAATCGAGAAATCTTTGACATTTTAATCAAATTAAATAAATTACGCTATTAAAGTACTTTAATTTATTTTATCTACCACTATATATATATATATATATATATATATATATATATATATATTATTTTATCCACCACTATTATATATATATATATATATATATATATATATATTATTTTATTCACCAATATATATATATATATATACATATATTGATGTGGACCGGAGATGGGACCACGAAATGATAACTGAAACACAGTGGTAAGGTTACCAACAGATATTAAATCAAAATAGATACAAGAGAACAGAGTAAATATAAGCTTGGCTTACTAGTGACTGACAGACAGACAGACAGACAGACTGTGCTCAGCTGAACTGAAAAGTGATTAACTCTCCTTTAATATACTGGTAGAAAGAGTCCATAGTTATGTGGGTAACGCCCACAACATATATATATATATATATATATATATATATATATATATATATATATATAAGGTCCTTATCTATCACCTTTACGTAACTTGTCGGTTTGTCTATTCGGTCGGTGATCTAAGGAAAGTTACAGGTAGCAGCTTATTGACGTATACGCGCAGCCAGCTCCTGGGAAATCTTGCCTGGCTTCCGTTGCATTTCACTTCCCAATTTGAAACGTTATCTCACAATGAAACATTTCAGACTAGATTGTTATTTCATAAAGTTGACGATTTTCTCCATCGTTAGCTCGTTAAAATCATTGGACAGATTCTGTTGACTCGAGAGTTGTTTGTAGATGACAGCTGATGAATCCCTGAAGAAGGCATATCTAAACTGGTTAGTCACAGCATCGCTCACAAAAAAAGGTGCAAAATATTGACCAGTAATCAGGCCATAGTTTTGATGTTGAATCGAAAGCAGCAAATTGTGAGATAGCATCTGAATAATTTTGAAGACAAAAACTTGAACTGGAATCTTTTTCAAAAGTCTGAAATTGAATCAGACTTTTGAAAGCTTCCAGGTTCACTCTGTGCTGCTGTGGCTCTAACTCCAGTTGTTCCCTCTGGAGTTGAAGTTGTGTAATCAACTTGATCAGCTCACCACTTTGTTCCGCCATTGTTGCCAAAGGAAAGCAGTCCGCTCTGGAACAATAGCCTTTCTTATGGGCGGAGCTAAATTGTCCGAATTCACTTGCTTACTTGCAGAGACAAACACAGTGATACTTCAAACAAGTTTACATTCTCTCAAACGGTATATAACGAGAAATACTGTATCATCAATAGAGACATTATCAAAAATATGTTTTCGGCGTCGAGAGACGCGAAGGTGCCCTAGTTTAGGGCTGTAGATTTAAAACTGTGAAGAAATCGTTGGCGAACTTAATTCTATAAATAGTAGAAATGTATGGGGAAATAGTATCATTCATCAACTTTAACAATTGGTATATATATGTTGGGATCTGAGAAAGGATAGGTCGTTTGTGGTGTCCGGGTTTTATCTCTCTCTCAATATATAATATTGTGTATTTAGGCAGAAATATCTATTTTGTGCAGATTTTAAAAAATGACAGACAAGGTATTATGGCTCAGTTTTTATGCAGTTTTTCATTTGATCTTATCATTTTTCTTTTCAAAACATAAATTACATAAACATTATAAAGATATTTGTATTTGGTGTTAAGGTTAGGGTTGAATGAGTGTATGGCTGGATGAATGGGTGTTTTATATAATTAAAAATAATATCGACTTCGTCCGTTTAACTGATGTTTTAACCACAGTTTTGAATTGGGAGGAGTGTTATTACTAACACTATTTTATTCAGTTTATTGTAAACTGTACATAGCATAGTGTAAATAAACTTTGGACTTTTTAAATTGTTATTTTATTTCCCTTCCTCTACAGGCAAGAACTGTATATATGGGGATTTTATGACTTCATAAAAATTCTGAGGTATTATTATTTTTTTTAATCGTGTCACCCCAAGCAAGGCATTCCACTGCCACTATAGCGCAGGGGGTTAGATAGAGCGATTGGGTATGGGAAATGTCAGAAGGAGGGTGGTAGACGACTTAGGATGTACACAGGGAGAGAGTTGGAGAGAGTGGGTGTGAGTTAGTGTGTTAGGAGGTGTCTATTGACCTTACATTTAAACTCCTGGAGGTTGTAGCCGTCGGGGAAGCAAGCATACGGTAGGGAATTCCACAGGCGGGAAGTGCGAGGAAAGAAGCTGTTGGAGTAGAAATTGCGGTTACATTTCATCGGTTTCATTGTAAAAGGGTGGGATCTAGTTGCCAATCTAGTATCTCGTGCAAATTCACACCTAGGGGCACCAGTGATTTAAGTTCGTCAGAGCAGAAGCCATGAAAGTATTTATAGAAGAGGCACAGGGAAGCCACGTCACGCCGGTGAGAGAGATACTGCAGGCGGTCAGCCAAGTCGGTATCAATCACATTACAGACTCTTCGCTGTATTTTGTCAAGAACCCCGAGGAGAAAAGCAGGGGCACCCGACCAGACGTGGCAGCAGTATTCAGTACACGGGCGGATGGTAGATTTATATATGTGCAGGATAGATTCAGGCGGAAAGAACTTCCGAGCGGATTTAGCAATGGATTCGACGTAGTTTTTCCAGTTGATGTCCGCTGAGAGAGTCAGGTCAAGCAGGCGTAGTGTTTTCCTCTCTGGGAGGCAAGCTTGTTCCATGCTAATGGGAGGGAAGTGCGGTTGTCTACGGTGGTTAATTGACATCAGCTTCGTTTTGGAAGAATTGAATTTTACGAGCCATTTCTTATCCCAATCCACCACGGATTGGAGGTCATTCTCAAGCTCGGCAGCGAGGTTTGCCTTGTCACCGACACCAGATTTTTGATCGAGGCGAGAGTAAACTGTGGTATCATCGGCGTACATGCCTATTTGTGATCTTATGGCATTGGGGAGATCATTGATGTAGATTAGAAAGAGCGTAGGACCTAGGATAGAGCCTTGGGGTACACCTGTGTTTGTAGGGTAGTTCTGGGAGGCATGTCCGTTTAATACCATCTTCAGTGTGCGGTTAGAGAGGAATGACCGGATTAAGTCCAATAAAAGTCCAGTGATGCCATAGCTTCGCAGTTTCCGTAGAAAGCCGGCATGCCATACTCTGTCGAATGCTTTAGAGATATCCAAGGCGACGTTCGGACTTCACCATTCTTATCGAGAGCCTGGTATATATACTCGGTGATGGTCGTTAGCATATCAGCAGTGGACCTGGTGAAGCGGAAGCCATACTTTTTGTCCGAGAGAAGCCCGTGTGCTGTGAGATGCTGAACGACCTCGGCATTGATAACGGCTTCGAACACTTTGCCGAAGATCGGAAGAAGGCTGATGGGGCGGTAATTTGCGGGGTCCGATGGTTCACCGGTGTTCTTGAATATTGGAACCACAGAAGAAGACTTCCAACAGGCAGAAAAGCAGGAGGAAGATAGGTCGAGGTTGTGGAGCTTAGAAACGATAGTGAATATATTCAGAATGGTAAGTAGGGATGTGTTGTTTTGGTGTAAGGAATACTGCGTTATGTTTGGTTCAGTGATTGTGTATAGCTAAGATTAGTTATAAGACAAAAGAAGACCATTCTCTCCCTATCATGCCTTTTTTGCCTTGGTCCACGTCTCTGCCTATTTTAGAAAGAAAATATTGTTGCGAGTGCCACGCATCGCGATAACACATTCGTTTTGCAACCAGGGCGAAGAGGGTTGAACTTGACAAGAAACCCCGAATGATCAATAATTCGTAGCATTATCAATAAGTACAACAAGGATCATTGTGTGGAGAATAAATTAAGGACTAGCAGAAAACGGTTAACGGCTTCTGAGACAATGGAAATGAATCCTCGCTTAACAACAGAGGAGATTGTCGATAATGTACAAACATCAGAGTTAAATGTATCGACGAACATAGTCACTAGATGCTTTCATCGAGCAGGACTTTGAGTTTGTCACCCACGGAAAACACCCTTGCTTAAGGTGAAACTCCTAAAATGCAGATTAACTTATACTAAAAGTCGTCTAGAACATATGAGTAAATATTGGAACTTTTTTATGGTGAGATAAAACCAAAGCAGAGTTATTTTGTCACATAAACTCCCGTAGGATAGAAGTAAGTGAATGACGCTCACAAACTAAAAACTACCCACGGAACCTTTTTTTATAATCATATCGCCGCAAACAAAACATTTTACCGCTACTGTAGGAGGAAAGTTATGGGAAAGAGTAACAGGTTATAGGGGGTCTCAGGAAGTGGGTAAGAGAATGATGAGAATACTGAAGAGAGTGGAATAAACGGAGAAAGGAGCATGACAGAGAGGATGTAGGTTAGATAGAAGATGACTATTGACTTTACATTTAAATTCTTGAAGATTCTATCTATCTATCTATCTCTCTATTTTTTTTATAATCATATCACCCCAAGCAAGGCATTTTACTGCCACAGTTTTGCAAGGGGTTACATAGGAGGAAAACTATGGGAAAGAGTGACAGGTCATAGGGGGTCTCAGGAAATGGGTAAGAAAAGGATGAGAATACTGATGAGAGTGGAGTGGACAGAGAAAGAAGCATGAGAGAGAGGTTACCAGTTAGTGAGATTATCACTTTTTTTTCCATGCACATTGTCGATATCATCCACGGACGGATATATTTGCAAAACGCATTCTTGTCCTTTGTTGACTTTTAGCTATCGCCGGATGTATCTGTCAACAACATCCTTCAAACTTTATCGATTTTATCTGCGGCCGGATATAACTGTCAATTACATACCCCGTTCAAGGTAATACATTACAAATGCATATGTAGTTTCCATTAAAATTTGAGGTATTACAGTTTTATTTGCAATCATACAATCGGGACAGAATAACTCTTTACACTCCCCATATATATATATATATATATATATATATATATATATATTCCAAAGTTTTGGCCCACTGTCTAGGTTTTGGAAAATCACCAAAAAGTTTGAAAATTAATTTACTAGATAACATCGGACCACAAGGATTACCCTTGCATGAAAAATTTTATCCTATATTCGATAATAATAATAATAATAATAATAATAATAATAATAAAGGCATTCTATAGTGTGCCACATGACTGGATTTTAAAGACTTTAAATATATACAAGATATCGCCCGTCATCATCAATTTCATCAAACAGTGCATGTCTATATGGAAAACAACCCTTTACCTCAATCATATAAATGGAACCTATAAGTCTGATGAAATAAACATCAAAAGAGGTATATTTCAAGGTGATTCTTTATCTCCCTTACTATTCTGCATATCATTAATAGCACTAACCAGTCAACTTAATAAGACAGAATGTGGTTATAAAATAGGCCAAAAGAAAATAAGCCATCTATTTTACATGGATGACTTAAAGTTATATGCTAAGAATGATAATGAGCTGGAAGGTCTTCTGCAAACTGTAAAATGCTTCAGCGAAGACATTGGAATGAAATTTAATTTGAATAAATGTGATAAAGCTACAGTTTTACGTGGATCAATACAAGAAACATCCTCAATTAGCCTAGACCCTGCTGTAACAATAAAATAATTGAAACCAGAAGAAGCTTATAAATACCTAGTTGTAAATGAGAGCGAAAACATTCACCATAAAAAAATGAAAGAAATAGTGCGTAAAGAGTACTATAGAAGGCTACGAATGATATTAAAAACTGAATTAAATTCACAGAACAGAGTTATGGCCATTAATAGCCTTGCAATCCCAGTTGTCCAATATAGCTTTAACATCTTAAACTGGACTCTAAACGACATCAGGCGAATGGATGCTAAAACAAGAAAGCTTCTTTCTAAGCATAAGATGCATCATCCAAAGGCTGATGTAGACCGTCTATACATACCCCGTAAAGAAGGTGGAAGAGGTCTTATTCAGCTGGAATTGTCATACAAGACAACAACTATTGGCTTACTAACATACATAGAAACAACAAAGGATTGGATGTTACAATTAGTAAGGCAACATGAAGAAAGAAAGAAAAAATATTCAATAATAAAAGAAGGCAGTAAATTCAAACAAGATTTACAGTTAGTAGATTCTGTAGAAAAGCAGAACGGAAGCCAAGAGCCGACTATTGCGGCAAAGAATATGAAAATGAAAGCCAAAGATAAAGCTCTTGAACAGATGAAACAGCGCTGGCAAGACAAACCTCTGCATGGCCAATATCCAGTACGTGCCAATAAATCCAATGTTGACAAAGTTAATACTCATCGATGGTTACGTGCATCTGGATTAAAGTCCGAAACTGAAGGCTTTTTTCTTGCAGCACAAGACCAAAGTCTTTTCACGAGAAACTTTCAGGCAAATATTATGCATAATAATATGGATCCAAAATGCAGGTTTTGTGATAAACACCAAGAAACAATAGACCACCTAATCTCAGGCTGTTCTGTGCTTGCCCCAAATGAATATAAAAATCGCCACGATAGAGTTGGGCAATATTTACATTGGGCAATATGCAAACATTATGGAAAAGCTGTAGGCAAACACTGGTATGAACATCACCCAGCACCGGTTACAGAAATAGAAGATGTAACCATTCTATGGGATTACACCATCTACACAGACAGAAAAATTGAAGCAAACAGGCCAGACATTATTGTTAAAAACCAGAAGGAGAAAACTTGTTTATTAATTGATATGGCTTGTCCAGCGGATTGTAACATAGCAATCAAGGAATTTGAAAAACTGTCAAAATATAAAGACCTGGAAATTGAAATAGGAAAAATGTGGAAATTCAAAACAAGAGTTGTGCCAGTGATAGTAGGTGCACATGGAATGATAAAAAAATGGAACAAAACAACACATTGAAAGAATCCCTCGAAACTCCAGCTTAAGAGATATACAAAAAATTGTCTTATTAAGTACAGCCCACACACTAAGGAAAACTTTATCTATGTAATGCTGGAGATGATAGGGAAGATAGAAAGAACATGAAATGGAGCCATAACAACACGCCACTGCCTGCCTTAGGTCTCCCCGCAGACTTGGTTGGTAGTGAGACCAAAGCAGAAATCGAAATATGATGAAAAATGACATAATAATAATAACAATAAAAGTAATAATAATAATAATAAAAATAATAATTTCTTTCTTTTTGAAACTTTGGGTGAACTTTTGGACCCGTGCATCACTCGTGGGAAAAATATGAAGATTATAAATAGAAATAAAAAGTCCAGGATGACTCTTCCAGTGGATAAACAGGGAGCACGTCATTCAGGAGGGAACCTACCTGAGGTCGAAAAATCTGCCATAGGAAAACTCCTACACAAAGAATGAATCTTCAGGTCCCCACAACCAGGATAATCCTAATGATGGCCCTGAAAATTCTCCAGCTAGATCTATAATCGCATATTTAAAGAAAGAAAAATTAAAATGGTCTCGTAAGGAGTACAACGTCGTTATGACTGCATTTCATGAAGCGTTACTCAAACCTCAAAAAAACATCACTCGCCAAACATATGATATTTGGCAAGAAAAATTAGACACACAAATAGAAAGTACATTTACGAAAATAAACTAGATACATCATGTAAAAAAACCGATTGACAGAGGCGGAAATTAATGAAATAAAAAGAATTGCAACCAGAATAGACGAATTAACAAAATATGAAAAGGAACCGGAATCAGAAATAAAAAGTAGTAGCATCACACAAGACACAGGTCATAATGTAAAAATCGTGATATACACAAATCACTCTGAAGATAATGCTGTAAGTTTAGAAGTGCTGGAAAGGTGTGATCTGAGTCAGTTACAAAACGGCAATAAAACCAGTTCAAAACACATTGAACAGAATTATTTTACGGAAAACAAGTACAGTATACAAGAAGTCAAGGAAAAAATCAAGAACCATATAAGTCAGATACAAAATTTTTAAATTGAGGAAAGAGAACAACTTCCAAAATTACAACCAACAAAACATAACCTCGAAACTATTAAGCTTTACAATGCAGCCCTCAAATTAATTTTGGATGAAGAAGACACTCACATAATTTTCAATGAAGCAATATATTCATTAGTAATAGCAGCAACAAAAAAATTGAACATCAAAAACAAGGCATTCTCGCAGACATGAAGATCCACCTTGGAAAAGAAAATTAGAAAAAGTAATCGAACAACTTAGAAGTGAATTATCAGTACTCGATGAACTGACAAGAGGAATAAATGTAAGAACGAGAAAATGCAGAAGAGTCGAAAGAAAATACATTAAAAATGAAAATGAAGTCCTATCAACTAAGGAAAAAATAAAGCAAACAATACAACTGAAGGCTCAAAGAATAAGACGCTATGAGAAAAGATCCTGTGTGTGTATGTGTGTGTGTGTGTGTGTGTGTGTGCGTGCGTGTGTGTGTGTGTGTGTGTGATAGACATGATGCTATGGTAAAGTCTTTTTCGTAGGTTTTCATGTTCTCAAGGTTTTTCTTCTTAGATCATAAATTACAGAAAAAATGTCCAAATATTTTATTTATCCAAGCGCTGTTAGCCATTATCTAGGATGAATTATATTTTACGTGTAACTGAGTGTATAGATTGTTTTATGCATGTATGTAGAGTCATAGGAATGATTTATTTTCCAAACTTAGTGAACAGATTGTTGCTGTGTTCATAGTTGGTTTTTTGATAAAACCTTGTATTTAATATTTAATGAAACATTTCTGGAATGAATTAGAGCACTCTGTCTATTGGGCGTGTATAATGATAATGTATACGCTAAAAAGTCTGCCTTCTTCTACAGAACGCCCATAGCCCAGAGGTAGAATCGCCGACTGACACTAATTCGGTCGGGTTTCTAATCCTGGGTATAAAGCAATCGAAGTCTAACCGTACTGATGATCTAGATACAGCGAAACAGATCTGACGGCGGATGACTATATATATATATATATTATCTAAACTTATTTATAAATAAATGGAATTTTGTCTTTTCAGCACGTTTATTTTAGTTTTTGCTCCCGGTTTGGCTCTAAGTAAGTATAATTGTAGTTCTTAGTCTTAGCCATGATACCATTTACTCAGAGGACTTATTTAGCATTGAAAATTCAGTTTACGACGAAAAAATCTTATTTGATATCGTTACAAGGAAATCAAAATTTGACTTACATCCATTCATTTTTCTTTCAGTCTACGGTTTCGCTTTAACTGGAAACAACTATTGCTTTTTAGTCTTTCGTGCCAACGTCCAAATAGTCTGAGCTCCAGGACGATGGAGATTTCATTACACCCGAGCAACACCAGGCTATACTGGTAGTAAATATATATATATATATATATATATATATATATAAAGTCATCGGCAGACAGCACTTTTTCGCTGTATCACAGCTCATCTATCTATCTATCTATCTATCTATCTATCTATATATCATTATTAATAATTACTATTCTAGAATATCAACAAACTACTAACTACTACAAATTTGTGCATTGTTTTGACATTGAAAGAACAGTGTCTCATCAGGTAGTTATCATCATTATTAACTTCCTGATGAGACGTTGTTCTTTCCATGTCAGAACAAAATGTACAATTTTGTAGTAGGTTGTATTTTGCACATGTTCTAAAGTAATAATTAATAATAGATATTTGTTGCTTCATTTTTCTTTTGGGCAAATCTTTAAATTAATGTTTGAACGTTACAATTATTTTTTCGTTCCTTATTCATTTCAATATATGTATATATATATATATATATATATATAATCGGTGTCTCGGTTATTTAGATTTTGCTTAAGGTCAATAAAAACTTTTGTTCAAATTTTTTCGTGAATTTCTCTCCGATTTGTATTATTCTCCAATTTGAATGTAAAGTTTGTGTGTCTTCTGAGCATTCTAAGATTCTATATGTCATTATCAAAGAATTTCGCCTTAGAAAATAAACGCATTTGTTTAAAATTTGTGCCTACCGCCGGGGTTTGATCCTGGTCATATCAGAAAATTTATGGCCTTTTTATGTTTTGTATTCCTCAGCGATCCTGACCTTCTATATTTGATATACCTTTGCTTTTTTGTATTCAGTGAACGGGTGATCCGTTTTGAAAAGTGTTGATTCATTCTTTCGTGTAGGTAAGTTAAAATCAGTCTCTCCGTAGACACGTTACTACAATGAATTATTTCCTGATTATTCCTGCTCACGAATCCGATATTTCTTTCTTCAGAACGTGCATTGCATCACAAGAAAACAAAAACGATCATTTTACTTAAATAATAAGTAAATAAGAAGTAAAGTTAAAAACAAATGGCCATAGAACAAATAAAAAAACAAGGTTTTGTTTTACATATCAAAACAAAGTCTAAGCATAAATAATAATTACATTGATATTTTTTGTATAAACTTCACCCATAACACCAAAGGGCGTGGTAGCCAAAAGGGAGATCAATCCTGGTTACTAATTTATAAAATCTAAGCCCGTGACGAAACATAAAGTAATCGAAATGTCCAGGCCGACTGACAATCCTTCAGACATTCACATAATGAAATTATTGCGTTATCAGTAGGCGTTATTTGAAGCGATTGTTGCCAAATTTAAAGCAACGATGAACAATAATGACATTATTAAATACAAGAGTTAGTAAGAGTTTTTCGGATATTTTCATCAAGCCCACCCACAATATTTTTCGTCTCTTCACTTCCTTCCGATATCAGGGTAAGGGTTTAGCTTAACTGGCAATAATGTTGACTTAAGCCGACATTGAGTTACTGAGAAAGGAAGTATAAAATTTAAAATAAGGTTTTCTAATGAATGTGTTATTTATAATCCAAGATGACTGTTAAAATAATTACAGTAGAAATTTTATTAAAAAAATCAATCATTAAATCATTAAAATCTGAACTTATTTATAAATGGAACTTTGTGTGTGTCTTTATGTGTCTGTGTTCGTTACCTATAGATTCCGAAACAGCAGAACCGATTTTCTTGAAAATTTACACAGTTGTAGTATAAGCGTCTGCGAGTGTTCTTAGCTAGGTTTGTGTCGAGGTACCCCCGATAAATATCGAAAATCGATAATCGAAAAAATCGGGTTATAGAAAGAGTGGTCCGATTTTAATCAAATTTGATACACTCATAGACAAAGACATGAGAAACGATAGTCAGAAGTTTCGTTTCAAGGTTGCAGTTCTTACAATAGTGCAGAAAATCGATAACACACACACATATATATATATATATATATATATATATATATATATATATATATATATAAGGCAAGATGTTTGTGTGTGTGTGTCTGTTTATCTGCCTGTATGTCTGTATTTTTTCACTTCTTTTATTTTAGTTTTTGCTTCCGGTCTGGCTCTAAGTAGGTATAATTGTAGTTCTTAGTCTCAACCATGATACCATTTACTCAGAGGACATATTTAGCATTCAAAATTCAGTTTACGACGAAAACAACTTATTTGATATCGATACCAGGAAATCAAAATTTTACTTACATCCATTCATATTTCTTTCAGTCTACGGTTTCGCTTTAACTGGAAACAACTATTGCTTTTTAGTCTTTCGTGCCAACGTCCAAAGAGTCTGAACTCCAGGACAATGGATTAGTTTTAAAGTTTTCATTACACCCGAGCAACGCCGGTCTATACTGCTAGTCTGTGATAGATTTAAGGTATAAATTAGTATAAAATCAGTCAGTTAGTTAATGATACAAGTTTGGACTATCGTGTTGCTTTCGTTTCATGACTGAGTAGTCAGAAGATATTCCCGCAGTAGGTTGGGGAGAAAAGAAACAGATTTATTTCTTTCGCCAATACATTTACTTGTCAGTGAATGTATAGAATATTTAGCTGATAGGTGCTGACCCATGCTACTCGTTTGTGTATTTTTATTTTAGAAGAGGAAAAGTTTATTTAACATAAAATCATAATTTACTTCTTCTTTCATAAAGTAATGTATTATCTTTTTTTAAATACGTACTTTTATATAAATTTCTGTTTTGCTTGTATAACAGAAATTCACGTAGCTTTTATTAGAGAACAATTGACACAAATTTCATTAGATACGCCAGTAATTTTGAAAAATATTTTTTAAATTACCCGCGTTATGTTTTCGCATCACTCAACAGAAGTCAAGTGACAGCATGTCTCTTTAAAACTATAACACCTTTGTTAGTATTCAAGGTTTTTGCTCTTTTAAGTTGATATATCCCGGAAGGAATATCAGTGAAAGACACGTGTAAGAATGATACTTAACACGGGAAATAGGTAGCAGGTATTTATTATGCGGAGGTACAATAAACCATAAGGTATACAATAGCAATCAACGAATAGGAGCGGAATAATCTATCAAGTAGAGAATGCCTTCGCCTCTGACGTATGCCTCTCACGTATCCCTCTAGTCACTCTCCTTTATAGACTAGATCATTCCATTATGGGGTATGCTAGGATGTTCCACTATAACATAAGTTAATTCTCTTAGCTTTCCAATCTTCCTGGGATTTCTGATTATTCCTCTAATTTTGCAATGTTATTTGGAATTTATAATCAGTTGTGTGTTACACTTTTAGGCGATCAGGCCTCGAAAAAGACATGAATGACTGGGCAGAAAATTTTCCCGCAGTAGGTTGCCATTACATTCTGTGGTAGACTGGTTGCCGATCAAGGCTATAGAACCCAATTTGTTCTGTTATTTAACCCACAGCTGGAGGGAGAAAAGACTGATTGATACTTTTACAAATTGTATTTACGCGTAAATGAATGCAACGAATTCGACTGGATGTCGATATTCCGATTTCTCGATCTGAGCCAATATCCACTGCACCACAAACATACATATATCAATTTCATAATTTCATAATTGTATAACTTGGTTCAAAAGATGAAGATATTTTTTTCGGTTTGTGATTCCAATTATTTAGTAACTTTTCTTTTTCTCGTTATCAAGCAACTGTTCTTCTTTTCGTCGGATTTGAAGGATTCTTTTAAATTTCAAAGTCTCAGTTCATTTTCTTTATTCTTTTCCGCAGCTTATGACTCTTGATTTTACTATATTTTTTAATTTGAAATCTCAGTCACTTCAACAGTTCCTAGTGGTCCATCATTCATACCCGGTCATTCCTACTTCTGGGCAAAATCGTAGAGATAGGAAAACCTTATGAAAAATCTACTTCTTATGTTGCTTTCGGTGAAGGCTTCGGTTATTGTACTTTAAACTTGAACTTTGTATATATTGAATTTTTATAGATTTTGCTGATTGATTAAAAAAGGTGAAATTCATAGGGCAGACTAATGTCCATGTATATTAATTAGTTCTTTTTATAGAATTACATCCTAAAATATTATTAAAACCTCATTTATGTCTCATTCATTCGTCTTTTCACTTTTGCCATCTTTTTTCTCAGGAGGTTTAGCCTTTCTGACGATTATGAAATCTTTTCAGCTGTGAGATTTTATCTTTTAGGCATCAAATTGATTCGTGCACTTTCCCACTTAGCCATGTATTAAGAGAATACAATTAAGAGAATTACTGCCATCAAAAATTTACGCAACAGTTGCTCCACTTTCGTCGATGAATGGGATTTGTGCAATTCGTTCTTTCGTTCTCATAACGACATATGAGAAATTCAGGCATTCTAATTGTGAGAATAATGAGCGTATCTCATTCTACCCATTTCGATACTAACCACCCTGTATAAAAGCCGTTTAATTATTAATTATGCTGTTTTGCTGAATAAAGCTTCTTGAGTTTATATCTGGTGTTGTTTATTTATTGCACTAATATACAACGTTATACAATCATGCCGTTGCCTACTAATGTGGTTGCCATTGTTTCCTCGATTTGTTTCATTGATATTTGGTGCTTGTTGATAAAGATTGACTGACACAAGTGAATGGAATACAGCTGTACTATCTGTTCGGATTGTACTGCTATTCATCTAGGGGTTCTCGATAAAATCCAAAAGAGGATCTGCAATGTAATCGGTTCCGATATAGCAGCTCAACTTAAGTCATTTTCTAATTATTGGGCGTGGCTCCCCTCTGTTTTTTTTCTACAAATATTAATTCAATGCTTCTGCTCTAACAAACTTTATTTCCTGGTGCCCCTTTATTCCCTGGTGCCCCTTTATTCCCTGGTGCCCCTTTATTCCCTGGTGCCCCTTTATTTCCTGGTGCCCCTTTATTCCCTGGTGCCCCTTTATTCCCTGGTGCCCCTTTCACATGAATTTAACCGTGCTACTAGATTGGCAAGTAGGTTCCACTCTTTTACCATCAAAATTGTCAAATTTAACCGTCACTCTTACTCTGCTTCCCAGATAGCTACAATCTCCAACAGTTTACATGCAACGTCAATTGTCGTCTTCTATCTTCTTGATTCCCAACTTTTTCTTGTCCATTTTTCAAAATTTCAGGTAACTTGCTCCTTCTAGTTTCTTTTTCTTTTCTTTTCTCTCACTGTCACACCCTGCGAAATAGTAACACTACTTCTCTGCTTGGCATGAAACTATTATAAAAAAAAGTTCAATTTTATATAATTCGTTTTTGTATATTTTATAGATTTCACTGATTAAGAAAGGTTTTCGTAACAGTTGCTACACTTTCTTCTATGAATGGGATTCGTACGTATTCATGGTTATTTTAATAACACCTCTATTATTTTACCTGTCAATAAGATTTAACTTTATGGTATTGAAAAATTATACCGGATTCTTCGGGTTGTTTTTTGCTCAATAGAAGCTCGTCATTCCTTTCAAGGGTTTTCCCCTATTCATTATTTTTGTTACCCTCCTACAATAAATGAACTCTTCCCTTTCTATATATAAATTACCTGCGCGACTTCTAGAGAGTACTTACGAGCAGTCAAGTACAGCAGTTATTGAGAGTAGTTAACGACAGCTACTAGTCAGGCAGCGTAATAATACCTTCGGACTTATTTTTATATTACTTATTATTAACACTTTTCTTGGATATTTTGTTTCTTGTTATACTAATAACCTGTTTTGAACCTGTCTTCTCCCGTGTTTTACTTCCGGCACAAACCGGCCATTACAACTTGGCAGCAAAGTTTCGCCACAACTTCACAACAAATTGGCGACGAAGATCTACAGCAATTATACTATTTTGTACTCCGGCATTTTATTCTCCTTTCTTAATACTTTTGCTTCTTCACATGACTTTTTTTTTCATTCGTTGCTTTAGTCACTTTTTCTCAATCTGCGTCTCTTGTTTTTCTTGCATTTTCAGTCTTTTGTAGAAAACATATAAACAAAAAATATCAGATAATTTGAAAAGATCTTTACACATAAACGTCACGCTGATGATACAATATCAACAGTAAATTCTTCTTCTATATATCGTAGGCGGTCGTGGAATCTTCACACTTTTATGTTCTTTTTAGCTTTAATAAGTTCTGTCATTAGGTTTTCTCTCCTAAAATCTGTTCTGCCATCCATTCACTTCAAATTTGCTAGGTAGCTATTTGGGAAAGCGAAATACGTTTTCCAAAATCCAAGGAACGTATCAAGAAACATAAAAATTATGTTAGAATCAAAGAAAAGAGTAGTAAATTCTTACGTGATACCTGTCCTCTTGCATGGCAGTGAGTGATGGACAATCTCCTCAAATATAAGAAAGAGATTTAAAGCAACATAAATGTAGTTCTACAGAAGGATACTGAGGATACCATAGACTGAACATGTGAGCAAAGACGAAGCTTTAAAGAAAAAAACAGAGAGGAAAGTTATACATATTAGTTTCAGAAGGAGAGAGTTGAAGTTTCTAGGTTACATGATGAGGAAATACTATTTAGAAAATATAATACGAACAAAATAGATTAAAGGCAAGAGAGACACGGAAAACAACGTATGCTATGCTTAATGAATTTCAGTAAAAAGGTGACGGAACAGGAGTTAGAAGAAATAACAGTCAGTCAGTGAGTCAGTTAAATGCCATCTGTGATACACAAATGGACGATCATGTCTCGAAAGAAATATAACTGACTTGGCAGAAGATTTCCCGAAGTTGGTTGCCGTCACTTGCTGCGGTAGACTGGTTGACAATCAAGGCTATAGAATCTAGTCTGTCCTGTTATATAGCCCATAGCTGGAGGCAGAAGAGATTGATTGTGTTATATTATTACATTAATAAATAATTGTTAGTAGGGATAAGCTTATTACTTCATAACAATAGAACACCGATCCCCCATATTATGCCCTGTAGAATCTTTACTTATATTTCCGACTATTATATTCAGTCAGTCAGTTAAGTGCCATACGTGATACACGCTTGGGCGATCATGTCTCGACTGGACAGAAGATTATCCCGCAGTAGGCTGCCATTGCTTTCTGTGGTAGACTGGTTGCCAGCCAAGGCAATAGAACCCAATCTGTCCTGTTATTTAACCCATAACTAGAGGGAAGAGACGGATTAATACATTTCCCAAGGGTATTTTTGCGTAAGGAAATGCAGCGAATTCGGTTTCCGATTTCTTGTTCCAAGCCGATATCCACTGCAACACAAAATTTATTAAGAGCTGCAAAGGACAGAACATTCTGGAGAGCCATAATCGCCTACGTCCTGTGGGAGGCATGATACATAAAGAAGAGAATCCATCTACGTGACACGTGTGTGTGTGTGTGTGTGTGTGTGTGTGTGTGTGTGTGTGTGTGTGTGTGTACATATGGTGAAATGTGAAGATGTGTCGTAAGTGTGCAGGTATTCCTATGTATATGTTTCTCTTTGGCTACCCTGAATTTCGTCATACTATTTTGTCATATATTAAAACATTTTCAAATTTGTTTTCCAGAAAGCAGACATGGCACTCGCTCCGTTCAGTGTAACGCCAGAAAGATCAAGCGTTGTGGATTTTACAAAATCTTTTATGACCAAAGGTACAACAGTTGTTGTCAAGAAACCTCAACGGACAGTGTGGATGTTTCAGTTTTTGTTTCCCCTTTCTAACTACGTCTGGATTGCAATTTTCGTATCATTTGTCGTGGTCAGTCTGGCCTTGTTCGGCGTGAGTCGGGTCAACGCTGACAAGCATCGTAAATATACGCACAACTTCTTGGAAAGCTTCTGGTACATCTGGGGAACTCTTTTGCGTGGGAGTCTGAAAAGCTCCCCGCTTGCCGTTTCGAGTCGTATAATCAGCAGCTCTTGGTGGCTTTTTTCTCTTATCATCATTTCAGTATACACCGCCAATTTAGCCGCTTTTCTTACTGTCACGAATATATATCTGCCAATTGAGAACGCTGCCGACCTGGCGTTCCAGAATACGTACGACTACGGAACAGTTAACGGCAGTCAGATTGAGGATTTTTTCAAACATACAAATATCAGTCATTACAGTAAAATGTGGCTGCACATGAAACTAACCCCCGGGAGCATTGTTCAGCGTGTTGAACACGGTCTGGAAAGAGCCAGAAACAGTAAATATGCCTTTATTTGGGATTCGCCAACTTTGCGGTGGGAAATCGCCGACAAATGCGATTTGATGGAAATAGGAAACCCGTTCGACCTGAAAGGTTACGGATTCGCTGTACGAAAGGACACCCCTTTTACAGAGGCTCTTTCCAACGCCATCTTGAAACTTGGGGACACAGGCGAACGACAAAAAATCGAAGGAAAGTAAGTGAAATAAATGTCATTTTTTGTTAAATTAATTCTGCTTTTTAGTGTTCGCGCATATTTGATAGATGTGTGAAAACAGACAGGAAACACTATGATTCTATGTACAGCTAAATAACACGGGCATATTCAGAGAAGGTATTTTTATTTTTGATAAATCAACGGTGAACTATGGTTTTCGTATCTGTGCTATGGTGTATATATA
The DNA here is from genome assembly GCA_037127315.1 of Ascarosepion bandense. Lineage (NCBI taxonomy): Eukaryota > Metazoa > Mollusca > Cephalopoda > Sepiida > Sepiidae > Ascarosepion > Ascarosepion bandense. The sequence goes on from JBBBDQ010001755.1 coordinate 1,641,466, forward strand.
TATATATATATATATATATATATATATATATATATATATATACGTCTTTAAATATGTATGAATGCCCTTAACACTCTCTAAATGTGAATGAACATGAAAAGTAGTAACCGAATTGTGTGTATACCATTTCGGATATTGGTTCCTGAGGGGAAAATCTGGAACTGTCATTTTCCATAAAAGCAACTGTATTCAATAGACAAAACCGCCTTAAAAATCAGCACATGGAATTGTTTTGATGAGCATGTCATGTCTTATACACAGGCACATATTTTTTCTATAACTATATCTTACATCTTTTCAATGTGCTATGTTATTTCAGAACTTTGGTGGTCATAGCCTTCCACAGTCTCCTGACCTTTGAAACTCTTAGAAAATTTTCTAATTTCCCCTAAATCTTGCTCTGGCATTCATTTGCGCAATGTAGGCTATGCTTTGTTTTTCTCTGTTCCACTTATTTTCAATATGTCAATATGTCTCAAATTTACAATGTCCACTTTCCTCAATATGTACACTTAGAATTTTCTACTGAATCTTTCTGATATTAATTAAGTGTACTATATATGTGATAACAAAAAGACAAAATTTATTTATTTCGTGATTTTGTTCACGACGTCCCTTGGATTTCAAATTGGGATTTGTGCTACTTTTGGTGTAAAAATTGGCATCAATGTACCTTCCCGAAATCCAGTCTTCTGCATGTAAAGCTTCTATAGCTCACAGGAATCATTTTTTCGGTTTTATCGACATGATGGTTCGGCTAAGTCCTATTCGTGTCTGTTCCTAATAATTGTAGATGTGTCTTATTTATTTTTGTTGAGAGAATCCGACAGCGCATAGCCTCTAATAAATTTGTCTGTTGTGACCACTGGCGTCTCTGTAGTATTGTCTTAAATAATAGTAAGTCTTCTAACCTTCCTTTTACTCAATTTAAGGTTTTATCTGTTGTTGATAAAGCAGAATGTTTTGTTCGTAAATTCTCTTCCAGTTCAACTCTTGACCCATATGGAGTAACTTTGCCTGACTTTCCGATTAGAATTGCGTCTCTACTGTTTGACATACATATAAATCCGTCCACGGTTACTATTATTATCTCTAAACTGGATCCCCGCAAAGCATGTGAATCCTATGGTATTCCTGTAATTGTTTTAAAAGAATGTATGTTTAACCATCCCTGATCATTCAAAATTCTATAATAAATGGCTTGCTGTAACGTACTTTACCGCTTGTTAGGAATCCGGAAAACTGTATGATTCATTTAACTATCAGTTATTAGACCCCGACCTGTATTTGGCATGTTACTAAGGGTTCTAATCAATTCCGAATTGGTTAAGCATGTTAATATGCAAGTTTTTCTTTCAGACCAGCAATATGACTTTTGACAATCTAGGCCAACACTTGTAACAGTCATTGTTGAAGACTTTATCAAGCTTTCGATAAGAATAGTGTGAACTCAGGCTGCTGCTTGGGAAATCTTGACTTTAGCTTTAGCAGCTGTTCTTCTTCACAAGCAGAAAGGTAATTTTATTTTTGGACGAATTATAAATCTAATTCAATCATTGCTTATCACATCAAGTTCCTGTCGAATATTCGTTACAGTCACTTACGTTTCAGTATTTTTGAGAAGGATATGAATGCATCTATTCTACCGCCAGCTATGTTAGTAATAATAGCACATACAGTAGACTTTAGCTTTGCGTGGCAAACGTCCTAAAAAATGAACACTGCTGTGGTTTTCGGGGTCTTGTGGCACGCGCTGAACTTGTTGTCCATATTAGGCTGGTCCTGCAAAAATACCAACCACACTTCAACACTATAACAAAATATGTGTGAGTAGTTTACCTGCTTGGTTCTAACAACGGAGGTGGTTGTCTCTCATAGGAACACGACGGGAGTGTCTACAATATATATATATATATATATATATATATATATATATTACGAAAATTAACGAAGATTAACAAAAATGATTATAAACAACCGACAATTTGAAATGATTTGTTTGAACATTGTTATTGATCGATACTCCTATTTATTCTGTTTATAATCAAAGAGGATTATATATTTATTTCTACCAGCATGAATATTTGCGATAAATTTTTGTTAAGAAAATTTGTCATTCGGCAGGATTCGAACCTGAATTTTAAAAATCGTTTAGATTTATGATCAGTCGTAGTCTAAAAGTCTAAGACGCGCCAGATCAATTGGTGACTTCTTCTATGTGGATGAGGATCCCAGGTTCAAATCCTGCCGGATGATACACATTTTCGTAACAAAAATTTATCGTAAATAATCAGGCCGGTAGAAATAAATATATAATACTGTTTGATTATAAACAGAATAAATAGGAGTATCGATCAAAAATAATGTTCAAACAAATCATTTCATGTATATATATATATACATATATATATATATATCATAACATAAATAATATGTTATGATATAGTTTCTTTGTTTTGACATTATTTGTATCTTATCATTATTTGATAGTGCTGATTTCTTTTGATGCCTTTTAAAACTCATTTTAACTCATTAGTGAAACCTTGTAAACCTCTTAAAATTGAAATCAGCATTATCACCTCATATGACACGAGTAGCATCGAAACAAAATAGCCACTTTTGTAGTGATATTATAACATATTTATGTCATAAATTCTAAATAATTATTATTCGCTCTAATTTGTATTGAACACATTTTTAGGAATAATGTTTTTTTGAATACAGAATTTTATCCCATCCCTACCTACACTATATATATATATATATATATATATATATATATATATATATATATATATATATAACCTTTTTCGATGTTAGTACCTGCCATATATATATATATATATATATATATATATATTAGACACTAACATCGAAAATTGTTAGATTAAGACACATTTTCTACTTTGATCTTTATTTACTGTATCATATATATATATATATACGCGCACGTACACACACACACACACACACACACACACATACATATATATATATATATGTATATACAGGCACAAATATAATTAAATTGGGAAAAGTTCCTCATTTAGCTTGCCAGAGTTATCCCTGAAGAATAATGTCTTCGTAAATCTTTGAAGTCGACGTAACACTTACCTACATTAATTTTGTTTATGCTCTATTTTGATAATGAGCACTTTAGGACAAAATCTTTTGCCATAAATAATTTTCCACCAGTAAATCACTGAAAACAACAGCAATTTTTGTTCTGAGCAGTATTTTAATAAAACATTATATATATAAAATCAAAAATTATAATTTAAAAATACATTGCGACACGGAAATTTTTATGTTTCTAGATTTCTATTTTGTCATCAGGCAATGTTAGATGTTATTTTTGAAAATGATTTTCATTTAAATACAAGAAACAATACGTCTGTTATTTATGGATGTGGGAACACCTAAAATTTATGTAAGTGTTCCTTTTAACTAATCAGAATAAAGATTCACTTTGAAATTTGGCAAATAGTTTCTAGTTCTAGGAAATACATACTTTCTTTCTTTCCTTTCTAACGGTCCAAGTGTCAAAATACTTTTAACTTAATTTTCTTTTTCTCTTTATTACCCCTCACTAGATCCTGTTACCTTTAATGTATACATTCATGTACTAAAATGTTCTTTCAGCTTTTCCATATTTTGATATCTTCTCACAGAAAAAAGAAAGAAATGAAGAAAGAAAGAAAACATTTTATATTTTTAATCTAACTTAAGTGGGCTTTTGAGTAAGTTTATTATTCTTATGTCAATTCAGTACTGATAGAATTCTAATTTTTTCAAAACTTTTGACTTATAAATGACATTTTAATTTTATTCTAATTTACTTCCTACTATCATTATCCCATCTTTCTAATATCTATTTATTTATTATAAAAAATTTCAATACCAATTTACTTATTTTACTATCTCGTCAATTATTATTTTCTTTAAGCAAATTATTAGGCATATACATGTTAATTTATATAAAGTTCTTTTTTTATCCATATTCTAAGGTGAACATATTTCAGTGTTTACATGTGACATTTATATACGTTTATTTAATAGATTTTTATTCTTAGGAAATTTAATAATATATAGTTTTTCGTATAGACACAACGGGCATGGGTCGCTTAAAGACTTACATGTTCTAGCTTCTTTTAACATTTTCTACATTAATGTGTGTGTTTTATTTGTTTCCTTTAGATACCAATAATATTTCGAGAGGGATGATCTATTTCAGTACTTATTAAATGAAGATGTGTGTTGATAAAATCGTTTTTTCAGAGAGTTCTTTGTAGTAAGTACATGAATCTTTACATTACTAGGGTTTTCCACTGAAGAGATGTCACATTGATAGACGATTGATTCTGTAAAGAATCTGTTTTCTAACGGACAATCTTTAGGGTTTCTACAATTACATTTATTCTTTTCTAAGTTGTTATTTTCCGTTATTGGATTGCTTTTCTTAATTGTGTTAAAAATTAAAAAAATATATTATTATTGTGATTTTTTATATTTTTTTCACATTATTCATACAGCTATAGCTTAATTTGATAGTATTTTCTATTGCAAATCTTAATGGATTCTTTTCTGAAAAGTGTTTCTTAATTAACACGAGAAACTTCTTCCCTAATTTACTACTAATCATTTGGTTGAAATGGGGTGTGTACCAAATAATATTTACCTGTTTTTTTTTTGTTTTTTTTTTTGCGGGTTGATTTTCTCTTTTACATATTTAATATTTGGGTTTTTTATGTCCACTATTTTTTAAGGCAGTGTTATAGAAACTGCTATGCTTATTAAATACTTCTTCATTTGCAGAATTTCTACTAACTCCATATTCTATTGATGAAGGTAAATGCTTAATTACAGATAAACGGTGGTTAGATTTGGATATATAAATGATTTATACAGTATATACAGGGATATATATATATATATATATATATATATATATATATATATATATAGTACTGTGCAAAGGTATTAGGAACAGAACTATTTTATCATTCATGAGGCAAATTGACAGATAATAAACAATTTAATTAAAGTAGTTTTATTTGATTTACTCAACAAATGATTTAACAAGAAAAATGTTTGTGACAAAATAAATTTAATATTTAGTATAACATCCTTTGATCACAGCCTTCATCCTGTCAGGCATTTACATCACAAGCTTCTTTAATGTATCTAATGGTATCTCCTGCCAAGCAGCTTGTATTTGTTCCAAAAGTGTGTCTTGCCAAGTAACATTAGATTTAGCAATTCTTTTATCCAAAATATTCCATAGATGTTCAATAAGATTGAGATCAGGATTTGCGGGGCCAATTCAAATTCTGATACCTTCCTTCCTCATCCTTTTTAGTTTAACAATTCTTACAAAGGTTTGGCTTTTCACCCTGTATTTGAATTTCAGTAAGGGTTTTAGGAAAATCGCCCCTCTCTTAACACTTTTGCACAGTACAGGTCGTGTGCAAAAGTGTTAGGACAGGGGTGATTTAAACTTTATTTTGATGGCTCATAAAAGATAAAATAGTTCTGGTCCAAATACTTTTGCTCATTACTATATATATATTAAATGAGAAAATTGAAGCAGGAGGAAATATTAATTTGGTTATATATATATCATTATACTTGTACCCGGAAGTCTGGTAAAATTTATCGGCATAGACGAGATGATGTTGAACAGATCTCATTCTTTCTTATTTCCAAATCTCTCAACAAGCAACTAAAAATTAGTTTTTCTTAATTCCTATCTTCTGTATTTCACACACACACACACACACACACACACACACACAATATATATATATATATATATATATATATATATATATAGTATGTTGTGGGTGGTTAGTTTTATTGTGAGTGAAACATTGTTTATTTTTACCATGTTTTTCTGTAATTCATTTTACAGTAAAAACATTTTTTTCTCGTAAAATATATCCGTCCTTAATTCGCATTTTATACATTGACTTTTTTCCTGTTCCCCATTATATATATATATATTTATATATATATAAGAATTATTCGAATATTTTTCTGCAGCTTATCAAAGTTAAAAAAGTTTTCTTTCATGTCGGTTTTTCTCACCTTTCTCGCTTAAATGCGTTTTTTCCCAATTCCATTCTCTCTAATTGAGGGTTAAGTCGACTGGTCTTCGAGAAAAAATACTGCAAGAAATTTCGTTTCCCTTTTAACAATCGGCAGCCATGAATGATATCCTTTTAAGATGAAAAAATCCCCCCATATATATATATATATATATATATATATTTATATATATATATGTATAGGTGTGTGAGTGTGTGTGTAAATCGGAAAAAGGAAGTTATTTCTTTGATATGAAATGCTGAATGTTTTTTTAATATTCGATATGAAACAAAGAAAAATATTGTATACTATTCAATTAACTTGCTAACGTTTTAAAAAAATGTTAATATATGTCTATTCAATAAATGCTTTACCCCTCAGAAAAAAAACAAACTACTTATCTACATTAATGTACATCTTTGTGTTTCCATACAGACGTGCATACTAAAAAAGCACAATGCCTTAAAATATTATCAGGTTTATCTCGGAACCGATCATCATTCGATATATATATATATATATATATAGAGAGAGAGAGAGACTGAGATTATGATATTATGCTTTATATATATATATATTCTATATATAGAGACAGACTGAGATTATGCTATTGTGTATATATATATATATATATATATATATATATATATATATACACACACTAGCAGTATAGCCCGGCATTGCTCGGGTGTAATGAAAGCTTTAAAACTAATCCATGGTCCCGGACCTCAGACTCTTTTGACGTTGGCACGAAATACTAAAAAGCAATAATTCTTTCCAGTTAAAGCCAAACCGTAGACTGAAAAAAAATGAATGGATGTAAGTCAAATTTTGATATCCTGGTATCGATATCAAATAAGTTTTTTTAGTCGTAAATTGAATTCTGAAGGCTAAATAAGTCCTATGAGTAAATGGTATCATGGCTGAGACTAAGAAATACAATTATACCTACTTAGAACCAAACCCGATGCAGACACTAAAATAAAAGGGGTGAAAAAATACAGACATACAGGCAGATAAACAGACACACACACAATCATCTTGCCTTTTATATAAATATATATTATCGATTTTCTGCACTATTGTAAGAACTGCAACCTTGAAACTTCTGAATATCGTTTCTTATGTCTTTTTCTATGAGTGCATCAAATTTGATTAAACTCGGACCACTCCTTCTATAAACCGATGTTTCCTATTAGCAATTTTCGATATTTATCGGCGGTACCTCGACACAAAACCTAGCTAAGAACACTCGCAGACGCTTATACTACAACTGTGTAAATTTTCAAGAAAATCGGTTCTGCTGTTTCGGAATCTATAGGTAACGAACACACACACACACACACACACACACACAGAGACAAAGTTCCATTTTTAAATAAGTTTAGATATATATATATATATAGAGAGAGAGAGAGAGCGAGAGAGAGAGACAGATATAGAGAGAGAAATAGAGATAGAGAGAGAGAGAGAGAGATTAATGCTATTCTTAAACAAAAATGAAGTATTGAGTAAAAGAACAAAAATTATGACTAAGTGTAACCATACTAAAAAATGCCTATTAGGTTCTTACAACCATGGATTTAAACATTGTAATTTCTTGTAATTTAAAACAGCACGTTCAAAAATCTCCTGCCAAGTGAGCGTTCTTAAAAAAACGGTAAACGGTAAAATCAGTTATTGCAAATTGCCTGAAGACACCACTCATTGTAGAAACCTACATCGCGTAATAACTTTCACAAATGGAAAATATTCAAATGTTCTACATTATAATTGTATTGAACACATTTTAATACAAATGTGTCCTGGTCTAATTTTTATTGTAACCAAAACTAATATATATATATATATATATATATATATATATATGAAATAAAAAACCTGTACATATATACAGTTTCGTACAAGTCGCGATGGATAAATTGTCGTCTTATATATCGGTATATTTTCCAAAGTCATTACTTTCAACTACGGTCACCAGACGACTTCTGAATATCCTGCATTTCTTCTAAACTGTCGCCTTGTCTAAGGTTGTTTAATGTTGTCGTAATCTGTATCTTCAGTTTATCTTTGGTGCCACAAAGAGTTATGCTGGCCTCTCACTTAACAGGAATAAGGCGGCTAGATGTAAGGGTGATGTGGTCGCAGAAATTTTCTGACAGCCATGACTGGTTTCTACTGATTGTGTAGCATGGTGCAGAGTCCTGTTGCCAAACGTAAAATCTACCAGAAGCCACTAGAGTCGTACTAACTCTTCAAAACACTTTATGTGGGCCTCTAACCAACAAATTCATGAGTTCTTTTCTTAAAGTGCATATATGTACATGTTTTTTATTTCATATATATATATATATATATATATATATATATATATATATATATATATTAGTTTTGGTTACAATAAAAATTAGACCAGGACACATTTGTATTAAAATGTGTTCAATACAATTATAATGTAGAACATTTGAATATTTCCATTTGTGAAAGTTATTACGCGATGTAGGTTTCTACAATGAGTGGTGTCTTCAGGCAATTTGCAATAACTGATTTTACCGTTTACCGTTTTTTTAAGATCAGATATCTGGTTTGCCGTATCTTCGTAATCACCATTAGACTCATCCAAACACTCTGGAATGTTTGTATTGAAGCTTCCAGCACCAATGCTCATTAGTACAGTTTCTAAATTTCTGGTGGAGTAAATTATGTAATTCTGCTGCCTTTCTCAGAGACGGGACTCAACTGACCCTACTATACTGTGCAATCGACAAAACCAAAAAACAACGCGCACGCGAGAAATTTAAAATATAAAACGATGACAATTTACCTATCGCCTCCTGTACATGTGTCTGTCAGTACATGTGTGTTTCTGTTCATATTTCTCGTATGAAATGAAAAACTATCATGGAGGTAAAACAAAATAAGATAAATATTATTCTAAAATGTATATCTAATGGAAGCCTGGCAAGCGAAAAAGTTTGTTTTTTTAACTTTTCAAAAGCATATTCACACACACACAATTATGCGCACGGCCACACGCACTCAAACCGTCATATACAATTCCGCACAGATATATCAACATACAGGCAGAGTAGTTAAGAGTTTAGCAGTGTGTGCATATAAAAAAAGCATTAACCACGCCGTCAAACAAAACAAACCTACCACTGTAAAAATTGACCGAAAAAAAAAAAGAAACAAATGTCAGATAAACAAAAACAAAACCGAATATATTTCTATCGATATATTGATGAATATGAAGAAAGCTTTTGTTGAATTTATGTGCAAAGCATTTATTTATTTATTTTTTATTGGAAATGAGATGGGCGTCGACAAGTAGACAATATGAATGCTCACTGAAAGTACCATTTGTAACACCATGCCGAATCGTCCCATTGACTCACTTCAGGATGTCCGTGAAAATTGAGTGACTAGTGCAGCGATCACCTTCTAGCTACCAACGCTGGGTACAACCATTGGAATGTGAAACGGTCGCGCCCTCTATGATTTCAAAGAAAGATGGGGCCGACATGATAATGTTCGAGCTCCAGTGAGCTGACTTGGACAGTATTTTTTTCTGCCCTCAGGTCTCCACAGATTATTGAAGCAATTGAAGTGACTTGTTAGTATTATTAAAACATTATTAAATGTTTATTAAATGATTATTAAATATTATTAAAACATATTCCTTATCTTTATACCAACTCGATCAACACGTGGATCTGGTGAAAAAGCAGTTGTGATTTCGAGCTCTGGGTCGAACGGACAGTGTGTTAGACTCATTGAAAACTGGCAAGCAATAACTGACTAACATTAAGAACATGTCGAGAGGCTGAACTCGTAACAATGCTCTCGGCTACTATGGGACAAAATAATAATTAGACTAGAATACCTTGGAAGTTGAACGAAAAGTCTTCCCCGTAGATTGAATAAAGTGTTCAGTTCAGAATTCGCTGTAGGTTGTATAGACATGATGAAGACCGGTGATCTATAATGACAGAAACGTTACGATAACAAAAACAACAACGACGAGGAAAATATTTATATATACACACACACACACATATATATATATATATATACATAGTGTAAATTATAATTGCGATGGTGTTAAATTTTTGAAAATCAAAGCTGACTGGAAGGCGACAAGCCCGAAGAGATTTCCACAATCGGGAATTGACAAAGAATAAATTGTCAGCATAGAGTTTAGATATTTTAATTGTAAAATGATGGGACCTAATTGCCAATCTAGTAAAGCGCTTAAATTTATAAATCAGGGTACCAAAGAAGAATTTTCTTCAAACCAATTACCGACAAAATATCAGTTGAACTATAATAATAATAGGTATCGGTGATTTGCCAATTTTGGCATTTTTTGTCATTCCGTTTTTAGTAACGATATTTAATGTATTGTTTCCGACTTATTTTCATCAAATGCTTTAACTTATTCTGTTTCGGTAACGTTTTTGTTTCCGAAATAAGGATTGGTTACTTAAAAGACATATATCCATCATATTTATTCAGGATCCCCGACTGCCGTAGCTTTTAAAACAAAAGTGAGTAAAGGAGATCTATGAAATTGGCTTTGTTCATCCCGAAATATTTATGACAAATTTAGCAAGCAGGTGGGATGCTTGAAGTTCTCGTCGTATGTCTAACTCAAGTAAACTAGGTTGATAATTTACCAGGTGTGAAATGAATATTTAGCCAATATTTAGACAGAAAAAAAAAAACAGTTATTTCCACGAGATAAAGGCTGATTATTGCCTTCCTCTTTGCTATTATCTGAACATTATGGCCATTGTTTCCTCCGGCCTTCATCAGGTGTATGTCGATCCGGGTAACCTTCAGAACACTGAACACTCTATTTTATCCACGGAGATAGATTCTTCTCATTCCAATGCATATGTCGAGGGATATGTCACCTTGGTCATCTAGCTGATTAAAGTATTTATTCCTAAATTTGGTGTCGCAGTAGTTCTTAGTTGAAGTTAGGCAAGTTGCTAATTTTTTCCAATGCTGATATTTATAAAATATTTTACACACACACACACACGCACGCACACACACACACACATATATATATATGGTGGGGAATATCGTTTTAAGGTACGTTGTATTTATGAGTAAAACTACTTAATATCAGACATATATAGAAGCAGAGAAATTTCCCATGCAAATATATTTTGCAGATAGTAAATACGCTAATAGCACAATCCTTTCTAAACATATGTGGGAAATTACAAACAAAATCATGCCAAAGATTTCATGTAATTTCAGTAAATGTTTATAATCCTTCTTCCAAAACAACAAAACTACAAACTAAACGATCCCAAATTCTCTCAAAATTCAGACAAGCACAATGTATAAAATAAAATACATGCTTTACATATAACACAGACAATATAACATATCTCATACAAATGCAATACTTAAAATCGAACAAATATGATAAATAAATACTCTGAAACAACAACACTTTAATAAACAAATTAAGTAAATTTCAAACAAATGAACAAACTATGAATTCGAACACAAACACTAGTAAACGTAATAATAGTAAGTAAAACGAATAATTAAGTAATCACTAATATATAAGGAGTAAAAAACAATAGCGATCCACAATATAAACTAGATACAAATAACTGCATTCGGATCCACAATAATTCCTACTTAATAGGTTTTAGCAGAAATTGAAACCGTAACCGCGCACAGAATAATCGTGAAAATAATAAAATACAACTTAAATTCACAATAAACCATTGACCAGCATCTATAAACATTCCACCCAAAACACAACATAGACGTTCTGAGGATTGAGTTAAAGTTTCAAACAGCCTTTCGCCGCTTGGTGTTGACCTCAGTGTCCATATATATATATATATATATAAAATAAATTGCAAACATTGTTTCTGCTTATTTTGAATAAAATACGTTCATACTCACGGATAATCTTTCGCGTATTATTATTGAAAGATGACAGCTGTTATCATCATTCATTTCTCAATGTACCCAAGTGCTTTCAATCTCGTTACGAGGTCATCTTCAGGGGTGTGAGTTATGATAACAAAAAACCCCGCAAAACTGTGTTCTTAAAAATTACTGTAAATTTTTTCCGCTTCAAATATAACGGTTGACAAACTGCTAGCGTTCATTAGAACCTGAATATTATCCAAAATGGAAGTTTTTATATGAATATGATCTCGGAAAGAGCTTGAAAGTACTTGGGTACATTGAGAAATGAATGATGATAACATCTGTCAACGTTACAGCTCATTTCTGACATTATTAAAAATAAGCAGACAATGATTGTAATTTATTTAATCTGACATGTCTAAATAAGATTTTGCTGCCTAAATACACACACACACACACACACACACACACACACATATACATATATATACGTATATATATGTATAATCACATCAGCACAAATAAGATTCATATGGCTGTATTTCTGTATTTATTTCTTGAAGCCACATTTAGCACTTTTGTAATTAATGTAATAGATCAGAAAAAATGTATGCTCGTGTTTATAGTTTATAAAGCCTTAGTTGTGAGCGATTTCTTTTAATATTTTTATTGAACTGAGTAATATCTCTCCCGAATAAACATCACTAACTATAAATATACTGATCTATTTCTTCAAATATTATTATTAACTCCTAATTAAATCTGCTGAAGTGAGGCCGACGCTTACTGACACTTCATATCAGGCAAGACCGTTCTAAGTTAAAATTCCGCATTATCATATGTTTCTGTTTGGTCGAAGCTGAAGGGAAATTTTTGTTATTTTGTATCGTATGCAATGTCTTCTCGTAGTTTAAAAATCACCTATTTGTTTCCAGAGTTTTCGTGTCAGAAACCAAATTAGAAAAAAAGTTTTAATCCCAAGAAATTTGCATCTTCCGTAAGATGGAACACAATATCCAAAACCATTTGCATAAAACCAATTTGTTTAAAAAAATGCATAATGTTTTTCGGATAATTTTCCTTTCCAAATTTGATGTTTTTCTTATTTCATTTTTTCCTTTTTTTTTTGATTAACCAGTCTATTTTTTTAAAATTCCCATTCGGACCATCATTCTCTCATTGATTTTTATTCTCCATGTCTCCTTCCTTTCTCGTTCATTTTCTTTCAGTCATTTTTGTTGCTATTTTTGTACTTTTTTTCTTCTATCTATCCTTTGAGTCCTTGCATTTTTAAAACTTTCATTCTTCATGTAATTACATTATGTTCCTTCTTCCTTTCTTTTTCTTATGTTTTATACATTCACAAGTGTAAACAAAGGAAGTTGATTTTGTTTAGCGGCGTATCAACCTCTGTGGGTTCTTTAATGCCGAAATCTAAATATTTGCAACACAATTGTATACATCTACCTACAGTTAAATTGTGTTGTTTGTTATTTACTATAAAATGTACTGCTGGACGTTTTACTAAAAATAAGTATTGTTGGTAACTTTATATAAAATGTATTGCTGATATTTTTAATATAAAATTTTATTTTTATGCTTTGTTAGTGTCATTGTTTTTAGGGGAGGAGGAGATCATTATTTGCCCATAGCAGTGACCCTAACAGGTATTACTATGCAAAGTCAGTGTGGACTTAGAAACAACAGTAATTAAGAGGTGGTTCCACGCTTCTTAAAAACATCCAAACTCCCAATCATAGGCCTTGCTGCGGATGCAGTTTATTATCATACTAAGAAGAGAATAAGGGAATGGGAGAGAGAAATAGGAGAATATAGTGAATGAGTGGGAGATAAAGAAAGGGAGTGAAAGAGAGAAAGGATATAAGGGAATGTGAGAGATAAAGTGGAAGAAGGAACTAGAGAACTGAGATTGAATGTAATATAACAAGGATTTATTTCTAGGAAGAGAAAGTTCTGTGAAACGACAATGACAGTTTCTATCCGGCAATTGACAACGTTACTCCTTTTAGAAGGATCAGTCGGTTTTCGAATAAAAAAATATGAGATTATGCTGTTTTCAAGTCGAAAGATCTATAACTTTATCCCTGTATTGAGGAAGATTCGCTACATTTGTTCGCTGAAGTTGTGCTTGCTACGTTTGTATCATTGAGACTATAAAAAAGTTCGAGGTACTACCTTAAAAATATCTTTAACTATTCCCAACTTATCCTCGACTGTGGTATCATGCTTATAATTCTATGAGCCTAAAAGTTCATGTGAAAACACAAAAGTAATAACGAAATGATATTCACATTATTCTACTTCTTTTGTTTCCTTCTCTTGTGCGTGTTTGCTATTTAGAAAATTATAGGATTACCCATTAAAATAAAAGCATGCATTCTAAATAATTTTAAAAAGTGTTTCAAATGATGAAAATTTTGCTAAGCAATATAAGATTTTTATTTTTGACATTGAATTTATTGAACAAAATATTCAACGATTTGGGAATTTCGATCAAAAATCTGGTGTAGGTGACAAGACGACCCTCGCTGCCGAGCTTGAAAAGGACCTCCAATCCGTGTTGGATTGGGGTAAGAAATGGCTCGTTAAATTCAATTCTTCCAAAACGAAGCTGCTGTCAATTAACCACCACAGACACCCGCACCCCCTCCCATTAGCATGGAACAGGCTTGCCTTCCAGAGAATAAATCACTACGCCTGCTTGGCCTGACACTCTCAGCGGACCTCAAGTGGAATGACTACGCCGAATCCAATGCTAAATCCGCAGCTATGAAAGTCGGCCCTCTGTGCAGGGCCCGGAAGTTCTTTCTGCCTGAATCTATCCTGCAATTATATAAATCCACCATCCGCCCGTGTATTGAGTACTGCTGCCACATCTGGTCGGGTGCCCCTTCTATTCTCCTCGGGGTTCTTGACAAAATACAGCGAAGAATCTGTAATGTGATTGATACCGACTTGGCTGACCGCCTGCAGTATATCTCTCACCGGCTTGACGTGGCTTCCCTGTGCCTCTTCTATAAATACTTTCATGGCTTCTGCTCTGACGAACTTAAATCACTGGTGCCCCCCAGATGTGAATTTGCACGAGATACTAGATTGGTAACTAGATCCCACCCTTTTACAGTGAAACAGATGAAATGTAACCGCAATTTCTACTCCAACAGCTTCTTTCCTCACACTTCCCGCCTGTGGAATTCCCTACCACATGCTTGCTTCCCCGACGGCTACAACCTCCAGGAGTTTAAATGTAAGGTCAATAGACAACTCCTAACACACTAACTCACACCCACTCTCTCCAACTCTCTCCCTATGTACATCCTAAGTCGTCTATCACCCTCCTTCTGACATTTCCCATACCCAATCGCTCTATGTAACCCCCTGCGCTATAGTGGCAGTGGAATGCCTTGCTTGGGGTGACACGATTAAAAAAAAAACAAAAACTTTCTATCAACTTGCTAACACATCTTTACAGGGTTATTATCATTTTTATCATAGAACAATTCTTTATCGGATTTGTACGTTTATTTTATTTTTTCTTTCAATCAACATCTCAATCCCATTCTCGGAAAACTTTCAACAAAGAACTGTTCGTTTACTGTTTTCTCCTTTATATGGAGTTTTCATCCAATCTTAATCATGATCCAAAAATTGTCTCTTTCTTAAAAAGAACTTTCCTACAGTTTTCTTCCATTTTCCGGCAAAGAAATGCTCATTTATACTTTCCTTCCTTTAACTTTTATAATCATTCAACCGACTCCATAATCCCAGTCTCTCAGAACTGTTATCTTTCACGGCAAAGAACTACTATTTTATACCTTCCTGTCTTTACCATGTATCACTATTCAATAAACTTCATAATCCAAGCCTTGCCGAATTTTTATTTTCTCGGCAAAGAACTGCTCATTTATACATTTCTTCCTTTACCTTGTGTCATTATTCAACCAACTTCATAAACTCAGCTTTTTGAATTGATATATTTGTTACAGAAAATAACAGCTTTTAACTTGCATCAACCTTCAACTAGCATCATAATTCAAGTCTGGCAGAAATAGAATCTTTCACCGCTAAGAACTATCCGTTTAAATTTTCATTCCTTTATCTTGTATCAGCCTTCAAGCAATATCATAGTCTAAGTGTCGCTGAATGGTAATCTTTTTCAGCAAGGAATTGCTCGTTTATTTCTTTCTCTCCTTTACCTATTGTCGCCGTTCAACCGACTTCAAAATTCAAGCCTCTAAGAATTACTAATTCTTCTCAGCAAATAAGTGCTTGTTTAAATTTTTTCTTCCTAGTACCATAATTCAACCAAATTCATAATACTATCATCATAGAACTGTAATATTTCTCGGCAAAAACTGCTTTTTTGCATATTTGTTGCTTTACATTGCATCATCCTTCAACCAAATTTATAAACCTTGACTCACAGAATTGTTATTTTTCTCAGCAAAGATCTATTCGTTTACTCATTCCTTATTTTACCTTGTACCATCCTTCAACCAACTTCAGAATCGCATCCCCAAAGAATTGTTATATTTCTCAGCAAAAACACCGTTTATCTTTTCTTGATTGTACCTTGTATTATCATTCACTTATCAGAATTGGTATCTTTTTTTATAAAAGATGAGCTATCGTTTACCTATTCGTTCTTTTAACTTGTATCATACTTCAGCCAACTTCATAATCACATGCTCGTAGAATTATTATCATTCTCAACAAAAAACTATTCATTTATCTTTACCTCCTTCACCTTGTCTCATCATTGAACCAACTTTGTAATCAATGTTTTGCAGAACTGTTATCTTTATAAGCAAAGAATCACTCGTTTCCATTTTTCATTTTTTTCTTTCTTTTGTTATCCTTGAAGTTAACAATTCTCCACTCCTCAGAGAATTGCTATGAAAAATAACAATTCTGCGTAACCTGGAAGATTGTTAATTTGAAGGATACCTTGTTTGCCTTTTTCTTTCTTTCTATCTTGTATGATACTTCAAACACCTTCATAAAACCAGTCTTGCAGAATTGATATCTTTCTCAGATAAGAAAAACTGATCGTTGATATTATTTTCCTTTATCTGGCTTCCTCCTTCAGCCAATATCATAAACCCTGTCTTGAAGAATTGTAATAATAAATTATTCTTACTTTACCTTGTATCACGCTTAAAACAACTTCATAAACAGAGTCTCGCTTTTCTGTAAGGAACTGCTCGTTTAACTTTCCCTTAGTTTATAATTTAATCAAATTCATAATCCCTTCCTCGCAAAATTGTTATCTTTCGCAAAAGAGAAGTACTTTTTAAAATTTTTTTTCTTCACCTAGTATCATCCTTCAACCTACTTACGAATTCCATCCCGCAGAAATGTTTTCATTCACAGCAGAGAAATTATCGGTTACATTTTTCTCTTTTATCTTCCTTCCAGAAACTTCATAAGACAACAAGCATACAATTTTTATCGTTTCTAAAGAAATATACGTTTACATTTTCTTTCCTTTACATTTTATCATACGTTAATAAATTTCATAATCACATCCTCAGAGAATTGTTATTTTTCTTAGCAAAGAACTGCTCTTTATTTTTTATTTCCTTTACCTTTTATCATCCTTAAACCAATTTCATGAATCTAGCCTTAAAGGATTGAAATCTTTCTCAGAAAAAAAAAACAGCTTGTTCTATATTTTCCTCCCTTTAGCTTGTATCCATATTCAATCAACTTCATTATCCAATTCTCGATAATATCAATCTTTCTCGGCAAAGAACTACTCTACCTTTTTCTTCCGTTACCATGTATCATTATTCATCTAACTTCACAATTTCTTCTTCTCTGTGCCGTGTCCTTTCAGAAAGTTGGCGATCATGGCCTTCCACGTCTCCCTATTTTGGTGGCTCTTACCGTGTTTTCTCCTGTTACCTCTCCTAAACCCCGCTCTGCCGTCCACTTGTTAAGATCCGTCGCTTCTTTCCCCTGTTTCTTCTTCTCTCCATATGACCTGTGAGTATTAGTTTCTCCAATCCTTACTTCCTCATTACATGCCCCAGGAAATTTAGTTGCTTTTTTGATGGTCAGTATTGTTTTTTTGTTCCCAAACTTTCTAAAACCTCTCAGTTGTTCACATGCTCGGTCCATGTTATCCACAGCATCCTTCTGTAGAACCACGTTTCAGTTGCTTCAAGTTTTTCTTTCATCTTTGATGGAATTCTCTAGTATTCACTGCCATGTTGAAGAACAGTACTTTCTTCTTTGTTTCTAGCGAAATTTTCTTGTCTCTTCTTACTCTACTCAGCTTCAAAAATGCATCTTGGCTATGGCAGTTCGCCTTCGGATCTGAGTATTGCACTTACCGTCTTCTATTAAAATACTTCCAGTTATTTAAATTTCTGTACCTACTTGATATTAGTATTCTCCACCTGTAGTTAGCATTTTGGGGATCTTTCTTTTTGCTGATGATAATGTATTCGGTTTTCCTGTAGTATATTTGTAGTTTCTTCTTTCTACTTTCTTCAGCTACTTTCTGTAAAAGGTCTTGAAGTTTCTTCTCGTGTCTGTTATCAGCGCTGTATCAACTGCGTATGTTATATTGTTCAGACTGCGGCCGGCGAGGACGAATCCTGGCATGCCCTCTAGTAACCCCAGTGTAGTCTCACTCTACAAATTGAATAGATCCGGTTACACTTCCTTATCTTACCGCCACTTTCTATCTTTGTGAATCCGCTGAACTAGTTCCCTGTACGTATGCAGACAGTTTGTTGCTAGTAGAGGTTCTTAATTACCTTAATGTCTTTCCCAAATATCTCGAGGTTGCTGATTATTTGTCAATTCCTTGTTGCGTAGTTTGTCGAACGCCGTTGCGTAATCTAGAAAACACAGGTACACGTCCTTCTTTATTTACATTGCTCTTTCTGAGAGCATTCTAAGCATGAATGTTGCATTCCTTGTTCTAGTGTCCTTGTTCTTGTCCTTTTCTCTTGTCCTTTCTCTCAAGTCTGCTTGGCGCTCTATTCATCAGGATTCGGATGATGAGGTTTGTTATGTGGCTTGATGAAGTTGATTGTTCGGTGGAGTTCCCATTCGAGTGCACCTAGCTTAAAAGGCAGTGCTATGAAAATCGATCTGATTAAATCATCCGGTATTTCACCATTGTTATATCTTCCATTTATTATTTCTGTAATTTTCTCGATGCCAAAATTGCCTAAGGCAGTCAGAATCTCCATTAGAATGCCGTCTGTTTCAACTGCTTTGCTTATATTAAGTTTGGCCATTGCCGCTTCCACTTCGGATTTTAATATTTCCAGTCCGTCAGTATATTTGTTTATTGTGGGTTGTTCCCCTATTGTCCTGGAAAAGATATTTTATATATTCTTCCCATCGCTGGAGTATTTCTTCTTTGTATAATATGAGCGTTCCATCTTTGGATTTTATACATCCTCTTCAGGAACATGTCCTTTCTCCTGTTGGTTCCCTTATTTCTTCATGCATTTCTCCTTTACTGCTATGTTATTTTATCTTGTCATTCATCATACTAACTTCAGAAAATCAATGAAACGTCTAATGTGGCATTTGCAGAGTTATAGGGAAATGAAAATACAATTAATGAATTCTGTAAAAACTAGAATAAATCATGAAGTGAAGTTGCAATACATTATACATTTCAGATAGATCAATATTGCGGAAATATATTATTTGATATTCACTTATAACCTGATTAAAATATTTTAATAGATGTTTATCATTTCAATCTATAAAATTATTATCAATATACAACATTACGTATCATTTTATAATTCTGAAAAAAAAGATAAAACGCTGATATTCTTAGTCCATCTGTACTATTAAATGCTATGTTTGAATGAATATAGGTAAAATTTAACCTTCTTAGAGGCATCTGCTAGCATATCAGAAGATTATCAGGTAGAAAAAATCTATTGAAAAAAACTTATAGAAAAACATTATGCAGGAGTATTATTACATTTCGTTTTCGTCTATGTCATTTATTTTTCAGTTTGATTTTATTTCACAAGAATTCACTTTAAAATTGTTTATATTTGGAAAAATAGCCTATCATTAATTGGCACATTTCTTGGAGCATTTCTTACTTTGTTTTGTTGAAATTTTTTAAGTTTTTTAAAATATTTAACTGAAATCAAAAAATAAATACATTAAGTTTAAATCCTAGCAGAAACATTTTATGTAATCATTTTTTATTGAAAGCAAAAAAGAAAAGAATTTTTTTCCGTCTTCATACATAAAAATTGTTGCCAATGTAGAAATAGAAAAAATCTAAATTTAAAAGAAGACAAATCCTCACTAAGATTGAATTCGCAGACAAGTCTCATCAGTAATAATTTTAAAATCAATTTATTTATTTAGTCTCTGTTGATCCATATAATATTTTATTTGGCAGAACATAGAACGAGACGTCCAAACAGTTAATTAATATGAAACATTTATTTAAGGAACATCAAAACATAAACAAAAAGAGTATTAATTCATTATGAGATCATATCTATCTATCTATCTATCTATCTATCTATCTATCTATCTATCTATCTATCTATCTATCTATCTATCTATCTTTAAAGAGAACCAACAGTTTTAGAATTCCCAGTTCTCTGGCATTTACTTTTTTTAAGTACTTAATACAACACATATTGTAGAGCAAAATACAGTTATAATTAAATTTGTTTTTTTAATTAAAATTTATTTAATTTACATTGCGACCAGGAAAATTCTATAATTTACAGTATTTTTATTACAAATCTTTTATAATTGATTATTATTCAGGAAATGTTTCCTAATCAAAGCGAGGAATCTTTTTTTAATTTATTTTAAAAAAATACTCTAAACTTAAGTTATAGTCGTATGGATAATCTGGAACAAATTAGAAAAAACTATAATAATAATATTTTGTAAAAAGATTTAAATCTAATTGAAAATAAAAATAATCCAGAAACTGAAATCAATAATTTAGATTAATAAATGTAATTGTAGAAAGCTTATAGAGTGTCCTTTGGAAAACAGGTGTCTTACAGAATCAATAGTTTATCAACGTACTATTTCTTCTACGAAAAACCCTAATAATATTATATTAGTAGTACTTAGAATTCGCTGAAAAAATGATTTTATCAGCACACTTTTTTATTTAATAATAATAAGTATAGAAATAGAAACAAAAATCTCCTACATTAAAATGAAAAATTTAAAAAAGCTAAAATATGTAAATGTCTAAACGACACATGCCCTTTGTGTCTATATAAAAACCTATATATTATTAAATTTCAGGAGAATAAAAATCTGTTAAATAAATTTAATGAAAGAAATATATATAAACATTGCAAGGTGTTCATCTTTGAATATGGTTAAAAATTCTTCATAAAACAATATCCATTAACATATATATATATCGGATAATTTGTTTTGCACGTTAATATAATATTAATTCAATAATTATTAAACTCTTTACAAATTAAAAGTTATGAAAAAAAAGAGGAAAAAATGCAAAAATAAGAATAGTTTAATCATACTTAGAGATCTCTTTAAGTCAGAACAAAAAACGTTTTCTTTCTTTTTCATTTTTTTAAAATTCTTGTGGGGGCAGAAAAAGCAAAAATAAATACATGGCATTGGAATTGAAGCAGTTGCTCGATTAGCTGACACTTTCCCGGTAAGATTGAAAAAAATATGTATACCCTAAGCATATAACCTATATTTACAAATTTAAAAGTTAAATTACATCCTGATTAGTTAAATCAAACAAACACATAATTTTTTCTCTCTTCTCCCATCGATATCAAGTTTTTAAATAACAGGCGTATTTTTTTATGCATTCAAAGTGTAATCATTTTCACAACAATAAATCAACATTGTTTAGGGGAAATCTCGAAACAGAAATTTTAGTGTCGCAATCTGATTTAAATTAATTTTAAAGAAAAACATATATATATATATATATATATATATATATATATATATATATATATATTCTATTTGTAAACGAGTTATTACGCAACCTAGGTTTCTAATATAAGTGGTGTTTTCAGGCAATTTTCAATATTTTCGTTACTGAAAATAGACTGAAAACCCCATTCATGGTAGAAACTTCGGTTGCGTAATAACTCGTTTACAAAGGAAAAATATTCAAAAGTTCGGCAATATAATTGTTTTGAACACTTTTAATACAAATGTGCACTGGTCTAATCTTCCTATGACCAGAAACAAAGTAATTAATCAATCAATCCATATATATATATATATATATATATATATATATAAAACAAAAATTTCGATATTTCAAGCCGTTGGATTACAATTTATACGAGGAATTCCTCGCTTCTTCAACAACGGCTGAAACCAAAACTTTCTCCCCCCCACCCCCGGAAAAAATTATCCATACACAGGAAAATAAAATGGGGTGAGATTAACAATTTTTGAATGTAAGGAAGTAAGAAGGGGTAAAGTAGACAGATACCTCTGTCTCATATTAGAAGACATATTCTATCCCCCATACAGTCAAGAGTTTAGAATTTAAAATTTAGCCATGTCAGAGGGATAGAAGTGTTAGGGGGAACAGACAGGATAAAAGGCGGAAGAGGTGGTTGACTGGAAAGTAAGTTATGAAAAAATTTTTGCTTAGAAACAAAAGAAAACTGCTGACATCAATGTTGAAAAAGAAAAAAAAAGTAGTACAAACAAATTGGTTTACAGTCTACTATTCGCAGTAATTTAATTTTTAGTAGATTGTCCGATATTTAGTACAGCAATATTTATACTAATATTTTTATTATAAGTGTTTATATTTAGTTTACTGAAACGCAAGAGATGCTGTGTACTACTTATCAGCACGGCAAGGAAATATATTACTGTTAAGAATTAATAAAATATAGAAATTTAAACGTTTAAAAACAACACAGTTGTTACCATATACAGTCACTTAAGCGAGGGGTGTTGAACTAGATTAAACAATAGAAAGTAAACCATAATGTGTAGAAGAATAAGTTAAGAGGATAGACGTCGGGGACAGAATGAAGACGTCGTGAAAAGCTAGATATTTTGGGGTATGATTATAAAACTTTGAGTGTATACAATTGTATTATGACATGTGGTAATTGGGCCGAATGTTATTGTGAAACGGTTACGGATTTATATATTAGTATTTATAGTATCGTATGCAAATTAGTCAGTCAGTTAAATGCCATACGTGTAGCACGCTTGAGCGATCATATCTCAAAAGAGACATGACTGACTGGGAAGAAGATTATCCATCAGTAGGTTACCATTGCTTTCTGTGGGAGACTGGTTGCCAGCCAAGGCTATAGAATCCAATATGTCCTGTTATTTAACCAGTAACTGGAAAAAAGAGACTGATTAATACCTTTCCCAAGGTTATTTGCGCGTCAGTGAATGTAAGGAATTTAACTAGAATTCGAAATCGTCTCCCTCATTTCTCGTTCCGAGTCGATATCCACTGCACCACAAATTAGTAGACAAGTATAAATAGAAAATAACTGGAGAAGTAAAGAAGGAAAAACCCTGTTGTTACCAAAGACACGGACACCTGTGCTACGATTGCTACTACGCACAAAGAAATGCAAAACATAAAAATGGTGTCACATATAGGATCCTTAAATACGCCAGACGCCACAGAACACATAAAAACATAGACAAAAACTTTTCTGCATTTACAAGATTAAATAAAATTAAGAGACACAAAGAACATCGTTGTAGAAAACGAGATAACCGTTTTATTTCTTGCAAAAATTGGGTGCGAAGCTGTAAAAAAAAATTTGACAATGTGTTAACCGAGCAAAGTACACAAGAAATAACATTTGAAGAAATTGTTGAAATTATAAAAAAGAACATATGACAAAAAAAGGTGTAATCGCTGAATGAACAAATTTCTTAGAAACACGATAAGTGCGAAATGTGTCCATTTTACAATACTCATATAGACTAAAAGAACTAGCAAAATATTGGGAATTTGAAAAATTAGGCGCACCAGAAATGACTAGAGAAGATGAATTGACTTTTTTAGGTAAATTGCAAGATCAAAACCACAAAAGAGAAATACTAGAATATCTACAGAGTTACAGAATGAGTTTGCAAGCTAGCGTCGAGTTTTTGCAAAAAGAAGAATTCATGACATACAGGACGAGCATAACCAAATCCATTATTAAAAGTAGATATTATATATATATATATATATATATATATATATATATAAAACACGAGACAGATAAGTAAAAATGTTCAGCTTCAGGAAAAATAAATTGCGAAAAAGCGATCATTTTAAGAACGTAGACAAATACGAAAAGCAAACAGAAAAAGTAAAAGCTATTCATATCACCTCCGAAGAAGCTGAAATATTTACAATGAATATGCAAAAAAGGGGTAGAGAAAAAAAGAATAAATGGCTAAATATTTAACATGCTAGTTGATACAGGCAGTGAAATTACGGTGATATCTAAAAAAGTTCTGCATAAAATTAGGATGATTTAAACTAAAAAATTCGGCGCCTCATTAAAGCAATTTGACGGAACGACTATAAAAAATGGGTATATTTGAAAGCAATTTTGAAACCGACAAGCCTTTTGAAATAATTCCCATTATAATAGTAGTATGCAAAAAAGATCATGGATTATTAGGGATTGATGTATTAAAAGTAGATACAGCGAGACTAATCAATTTCATGGAAGCAGAAGGAAGTGAAATAGGATTATGGAAAGACTATACAGCAAGCATTCGACTAAAAGAAAGCTATTACCCAAAGTATATTAGATTCAAGAAAACTTTTAATTCATATTTTAACTTTGGTATTAGCAAAATTAAACAAAATGATGCAACAAGGCATACTATAAAGAGTAACTCAAGGTGGTAGTAACTGAGCGTCAGCGATGGTAGCGATAAAGAAACCCGACGGAGATTTAATGATATGTGGTGATTACAAGATAGGGGTAAATAACAGATATGTTCAAACTATTTTCCGTTGCAAATATTGAAACTGCGAGCCACAATTTAGCAAAAATGGACTTCTTTGCCATAATTGATCTCAAGCTAGCTTACAATCAAATAGAAATTGAAGAGAAATTCAAGGAAATAGCCACGATAAACACCCCTATAGGCATATTAAGATGGACTCGTCTATCGTTTGGGGTAAAAACTTCGAGCCATATTTTTAAAAAAGCAATTGAGTTTTATTAGAAAAAGTAAAAAAAATATGATAATATACCAGGATGATACAGTTGTAAGAAAGAACTAAAGAAAGATTATTATATAAAATAGAAAATTTTAGTGAGATTAAAAAAGGCAGGTTTGACTATAAACAAAGATAAATATAATTTTAAGTGTAAGATGATATCATATTTAAGATATCAAGCATCAAAAGAAAATATATCACTCGATGGTAGACTAACAAAAAATAACGGATATAGCTACTCTAACAAATAAAAAAAAGAATTAGAATACTTTTTTTGGGGGGGGTGATAAATTTTTATAGTACATACATTCCAAGATACAGCCACATCGGAGCCATTTGCAACATTGCGCCAAAAAAAAAAAAATCAATGAATTTCACTGGACAAAAAACTATCGCTTTTGAATCACTAAAGAATATTCTGAGGATTAAATCAATAAAAGTTTTGATTCAAAAAGACAAGTAACGGTAACCACAGACGCGAGTGAAAAGGCAATTTATGGTAATTTATCACAAAAACACCCAATCATTTACATATCAAGAAGGTTAATGTCAGCAAGAACTAACTACTCTAATATTGAAAAAGAAGTGCTAGCAATTGTATGCAGCATGAAAAGGGCACGAAACATTTGGATTGGAAAAATTAAAACGGGCCACAAACCATTAGAATTCATATTTAACCCGAGAAAAGAATTTCCAGAAAAAAATCTAACTTTTAAATATTATATGAGCCATGTTTTCTGTCTTTATATGGAAAATTTCAAATTTTTAATGTCCCTAAATTAAACCGGTTAAACAAACGCAACGAAGTAACTTACATCTGTCATCATCGTCTTATATATATATACCCTAAAGTATTGTTAATATATTTTATGCTGTAATATAACCAGATATCACTATCAAACTCCCACCCTTGCATTTATATTTTGAAAATCCCATCCGCTGATAAATGTTTTGTTTCAATTTACTTATATATTACCTACAATGTTGTCTACATGTTTGACGTGCATTATATTTCAATATATTTCCGTTCTTATAACAGCAACACCCTTTTAAGTGATCAAAAACATATAATAATATTAATAAATTTTGAACTGTTTCACAAATACGTTCGATACAGTTGGCGACATGTCATAATACAATTGTATGCATTCCAATGTTTGATCAACTGACACAAAACATCTAAACTTTCATGACATCTTCATTCTTTTCCCTACCTCAAGCTTCTTCTCATTCTTCTACCCATCATGGACATACTGTTGATTACCATACCCTTTGAATTCCCCAATTCCCATTATTTGACTGAATATCAAGTCCTAACAATAAAATATTTCATTCCCTGATGAGGTACTAACAAGTAATGCTGAAACACTACAGCTCTTGTATTGAAGCAAACTATGTTTTTATTGTAAACACTTATAATAAAAATATTACTACACACACACACACACACACACACACACACACACACACACACACACACACACACACACACATAATGTATTGAGGCAGTAGATAATTCTAAAAACATATGCTGCTGAATATAGCAGAAAATGAATGTCTGTTATATTTAGTCATGAGCCGTTCTAATCAAGAGAAATAGTAAAACTACTGTATCTATTTATATATATACCTAATTTGAAAATCGGTTTGTATCTCTTTCTTTATTAATTTATTAAGTTTAAATTTTGCAATAAACTCTGTTTAATGTACAATCGAAGATATGATCTAAAAATACTTTAAAATTGTTGTGAGTGGGTTACTCACACCGAAACAATGTAAAATGTCCACATCAACATTTAGTCAAAAAAGACCTAAAAACAGCAACTCATGACTGTCTTACCCTTTTAAATACTTCTGCACGGTGTCGTATGATTTGGCAGGCCCCATGACGCGTTAATGAAACCTCTCTTAATTTTTTGGCGGTCTCTTTAATTTAATGACCCCTCAATTGTCATCTACGCTAGAGCTCGCCACACACACACACACACACACACACACACACACACATATATATATATATATATATGTTGCTCTCTAGCACATTATATATATATATATTGTTATATATGTTGTTATATATGTTGCCCTCTAGCACATTATATATATATATATATATATATATATATATATATATGCTAGAGAGCAACAACCTTTCCTTTAAACATATTTCGTTGATTATGACTGACAAGGAAAATTTAATTAAGTTGTTTTTTTTGTTTTTTTTTAATCATTTCACCCCAATCAAGGCATTCCACTGCCACTATTGCGCTTGGGGTTACATAGGGGGAGGTAAATAGGAAGAGTATTTAGATATAGGAAATGTCAGAAGGTGGGTGATAGATAGTTGGGTGGGTGGGAAGAGTGTTTGAAAGAATGGAAGTTAGTTTGTTAGGAGGTGTCTATTGACCTTACATATAAACTCCTGGCGATTGTAGCCGTTGGGGAAGCAGTCATGTGGGTAAGAATTCCACAGTAAGGAAGTGCGAGAAAAGAAACTGTTGGAGTAGAAGTTGCGGTTGCATTTTATCGGTTTCACTCTAAAAGGGTTGGATCTAGTTGCTAATCTAGTATCTCGTGCAAATTCGAACCTAGGGGTACCAGTGATCTAAGTTCATCGTTGCAGAAGCGGTGAAAGTATTTATAGAAGAGACACAGGAATGCCACATCACGCCGGTGAGAAAGAGACTACAGGCGGTCTGCTAAGTCGGTATCGATCACATTACAGACCCTCCGCTGCACCTTGTCTAGAAGCCCAAGGAGAATAGCAGGGGCACCCGACTAGATATGGCAACAGTATTCAATACACGGGTGGATGGTAGATTTATAAATGTGCAGGATAGATTCAGACGGAAAAAGCCTCCGGGCCCTGCACAGAGAACCGACTTTCATAGCATCGGATTTAGCAATGAATTCGATATAGTCATTCCACTTGAGGTCCGCTGAAAGTGTGAAACCAAGAAGGCGTAGTGTTTTACTCTCTGGGAGGTAAGCCTGGTCCATGCTAATAGGAGGTAGGTGCGATTGTCTATGATGATTAATTGATTGTAGCTTCGTTTTAGAAGCATTAAAATTTACGAGCCATTTCTTACCCCAGTCTACGACAGATTGGAGGTCCTTTCTAAGCTCGGCTGCAAGGTTAGCTTTGTCGCCCGAACCAGATTTTTGGTCGAGGCGAGAATAAACTCTGGTGTCATCGGCGTACATACCTACTTGGCATCTTATGGTATCAGGGAGAGCATTAATATAGATCAGAAAGAGCGTAGGACCTAGGATAGAGCTTTGAGGGACACCCGCGTTTGTATGGTAGTTCTGGGATTAGTTCAACAATTGTCCAGCTATACCATAGCTCCGCAGTTTGCATAGAAGGCCAGCATGCCAAACTCTGTCGAACGTTTTGGAGATATCCAAGGCAACGGTTCGGGCTTCACCATTCCTATCGAGTGCCTGATATATGTACTCGGTGATGGTCGTTAGCATATCAGCAGTAGACCTGGTGAAGCGGAAGCCATACTGTTTGTCTGAGAGGAGCCCATGGGCCATGAGATGCTGAGCGACCTCGGCGTTGATAATGGCTTCGAACACTTTGCCAAAGATCGGAAGAAGGCTGATAGGTCGGTACTTTGCAGGGTCCGAGATTCCTATTTTTTCTATCATCCTTACATTTCGATCTTTTGGTAGTCGCAAGCGAGTGCAGAAACTGTTCCTATTGTCTCTTGTCCAAAGCACTTCCGGCTATATATATATATATATATATATATATATATATTAATCGTTTCACCCCAAGCAAGGCATTCCACTGCCACTATTGCGCTTGTAGCTACATAGGGGATGGTAAATAGAAAGAGTGGTTAGATATATGAAATTTCAGAAGGTGGGTGATAGGTAGTTAGGAGGATGGGAAGAGTGTTTGAAAGAATGGAAGCGAGATATTGTGTTCGGAGGTGTCTATTGACCTTACATTTAAACTCCTGGATATTGTAGCCGTCGGGGAAGCAGTCATGCGGAAGGGAATGCCAGAGTCGGGAAGTACGAGAAAAGAAACCGTTGGAGTAGAAGCTGCAGTTGCATTTTATCGGTTTCACTGTAAAAGGGTGGGATTTAGTTGCTAATCTAGTATCTCGTGCAAATTCGAACCTAGGGAGCACCAGTGATCTAAGTTCATCTAAGTTCATCTATGTAGATAGATAGATAGATAGATAGAGAGAGAGAGAGAGAGAGAGAGAGAGAGAGAGAGAGAGAGAGAGAGAATAAAAAGTGTGAGAGGCCGTGAACTTTTTGTTTAAAGTGTATATTTATTGTTGTTTTTATACATGCTATGATATTTAAGTGTCCATAATGATATTTGTGACGCTACTCTTTTGAGGCGAATAAATTTGTGGCTTTACGTATCGAGTTACTTTTGTTTCTGAGGGCCAAGTTGTTTTTATAAATAAGTAAGTAGTTTTTATAAAAATAAAAATAAAAAATAAATCCAATCAGTAAAATAAAATAAAATTAGATAAAATAAATCAAATGTTGGCTTTATGAATAAACTGTGTTTTCTTACATCAGCACGTTTATAAGTGGTTTACAGATAAATAAATAAATAGATGAATGGATCAAGTGCTTACAGCAATTTAAAATTATTTTGGTTTGGGGTTCCCTCATTAGTACGTCAAAATTATCTTTTAGACGCCTTTGTGTATCTAGAAGTTTCATCATCGTTCAGATGGTGGTTTTTATTGTTTTGACGGTGTTTTGAATTTGGTGTATGTGTGTGTCTGTGTGTGTGTCTGTGTTTTAATTTTTTCTACTTACTTTCTTATTTATAAACAATAACTTGCTTCCCAGAAACAAACAAAACTCGATACGTAAAGCCACAAATTTATTCGCCTGAAGAGAGTCAATCTTATAGTCGAAACACGTGTAGCATCGCAAATACCATTATGGACACTTAAACTATTATAACATGTATAGGAACAGCAACTATATATATACACTTTAAACAAAACGTTCACGGCCTCTCACACTTTTTATTCTATACTAATTTCTCTCGTTGGAACAACCTGATATTTTTCTAATATATATATATATACAGTACTGTGCAAAAATATTAGGACAAGAATTGACTTATCTTTTATGAGGCATATTGACAGAAAATAAACAATTCAATTAAAGTAATTTTATTTGAATAACTCAACAAATGCTTTAACAAGAAAAAATATTTGTTAGAAAATAAATTTAATGTTTAGTAAAATAGCATTTTGATTTGATCACAGCTTTCATTTTGTCAGGCATTGACATCACAAGCTTCCTCAATGTATCTAATGTATCTCCTGCCAAACAGCATGTATTTGTTCCCAAAGTTTGTCTTGCGAAGTAACATTAGATTTACCAATTTTTTTATCCAAAATATACCATAGATTTTCAATAGAATTGTGATCACTGCTTTGTGGAGGCCAATTCAAATTCAGAAGCCTTTCTTCCTCTTCCTTTTTAGTTAAATATTTCTTAGAAAGGTTTGGCTTTTCACCCTGTATTTGAATTTTAGTGAGGTTTTAAGAAAAATCACCCCTGTTCTAATACGTTTGTGTACAAAAGTGTTAGGACATGGGTGATTTTAAACTTTATTTTGATGGCTCATAAAAGATAAAATAGTTCTTGTCCTAATACTTTTGCACAGTACTGTATATATATATATATATATATATATATAAACGGTATAAGTTTGGCAAGTCAGATGACTATTGGTATAAAATTTAAGTCCACAATTATGTATGGAACTGATTTCAATTGTACTTCAAATTTGCTGCAAAGTGTGTTACATTGTTTTCCTGTCAGTTGTTTAAAGCGTGTTGTTTTTGTTTCCATCGAAACACTAATTAATGATCTTGTACTGAACAACTGGGGCTTCTTACTGATCTCTACAAAGCACTTGCTCATTACTGTTATTCTTAAACGTCGGAATTAGAACAATCAACCAGAATCATTTGCTTTGCTACAAAACCAGAAATGCATTGGGATTTTCCACCAACTTTGCATCAAAGAATTTGTCCATAAAATAAAAGATAAGCTTTTCAAACATTTTCATTTTAAAAATATCTTAACGAATTTTGTTTAAAACTTTTTTGTATTTCGGTATTCCGAATATATTTAATGACATCTTGTTTTTTTCTTTTAATATTTCTTTCCTATTTGCTTACATTTTTTCAGTTTTTTTTTCTTTCTTCCTTTGCCTCCTAAATATTTTTTCTTTCTTTATTTTAAACAACTGGATTTCCTGCTTTTTTATTTTATTTAATTCCTTCTTCTCTTTTTTTCTTATAACTTCCTTCTTTTTTCTCATTCTCTTTATTCTCTATTTTCATTCCAACTTGATTTATCAACTCATTCCTTCTTACATTCTGGCTCTTAGTTTTTTCTTCTATACATACTTTTTTCATTCACTATATTTCCTATTTCTCTTTCTGTTTTTCTCTTTCTTCCTATTTTTTTTATGTTTCTCGCCTTTCTTCATTTTTTACTCTATTTCCTTTTTTCTAATTCTCTACTACGTTTTCCTTCCAATCTTTCCTTCTTTCTATTATTTCTTTCTTTCCTTTCTTCAGTTTATCTTTTCTTGCATTTATTCTTCCTCCCATTTTCATTTTTTCAGGTTTTATTTTATCCTTCATTTTCGCTTTCATTTGTTCTTTATTTCATTCCGATATTTATTATTTCATTTTTTTGATTGCTCTAATTCTCGTGCGTTTCGTTTTTCTTCATATAAAACTTTGTCAGGCGGATAAAATAGCAGCTTTGTCTCGGCAGATCAATTACGACTTTTGCTACATGTATCAATCAGTTCAGTCACTTAAGTGCCACGCGTGATACACGCTTTGTGCGATCATGTCTCGAAAGAGACCTGACTGACTAAGCGGAAAATTATCCCACAGTAGGTTGCCATTGCTTTCTGTGGGAGACTGGTTGCCAGCCAAGGCTATAGAACCCAATTTGTCCTGTTATTTGACTCATAGCTAGAGAGGGAAGATATATATTATTAAATAGTAATTAGTAAGAGAACAGTTTATTACTTCTTAACAATATAAATCCGATCACCAACTTTATGCCCAGTAGAAGCCTTAATCATAATTCCAACTCTTATATTCAGTCAGTTAAGTGCCATACGTGATACACGCTTCGGGCGATCATGTCTCGAAACAGACATGACTGACTGGGCAGAAGATTATCTCACAGTAGATTGCCATTGCTTTCTGTGGTAGACTGGTTGCCAGTCAAGGCTATAGAACCCAATCTGGCCTATTTTTAACCCATAAAAAGAGGGAAGAGACTGATTAATATCTTTCTTAAGGGTAGTTGCCCCTAAGTGAATGCCATGAATGCTACATGTATAAAATTATTAGGGCGTTTCACATTGGTGTAATGGTTATCGAGTGTGTCTCGCCAGATTAATTCTGTCTTAATAGTGTCTTCGTTTCCCACTGGTTGCTCCACACTTTTGACCTTCTCTTATTGTTATAACTCGGTTACTAGCGCTGATAATATTAAGCCTTGCCTAAGTTACTCGCCGTGACATCTGTTAGAATTACTCTAGTCTAACTCCAATGAAATTTGGGTATAATTAGATTTTTTTTTATTTAAACGTCTAGACCAGTTCATTTTCTCACCGGGGTTTATTTTTTAGTTTACAACTTCCCCTCTTTTTGAGATTTTGTTTTATTAGAAAATATTTTATTTTATTTATTCCCCTCCCTTTTCTGGCGAGCCCACCAACATACTAAGCTTTGTAATTTTTTATGTCTCGGATCAACCTCTAGTTTTTCCGTAAGTTCTCTTTATATGACAATCGTACTAGTATGTTTGTAAATTCTTGGTGTGTTGTTGCATCAAAAGTATCATACTGTACTTGCATAGGTTCTTGTTTCTTGCGGACTTTTTCAGTAAACCTTTTCTTCAACTGAAGCAATGTCTTATGTGTTCTCATTTATTTATTTCTATTTATTAAGCTGTCTTCCCAAGATTCTTTTCCATTTTTCTCTATTCAGAAAAAGAATTTTTGTCAGTTTTGGAAAGGTACCATTTTCACTATCCGTTCTTATTCTTTTTTGATCTGCTAACAACTTGTTGAACACCGATTTAATTTTCTTTGCTAACAATAATTCTGCTGCAACATGCTTGACGGTTATTCTGTATACTCTAAAAATCTTTGTTGTGTTTCTTTGCTCACTTATTCATTACTTACCTTTTTTCAATGCTCTCTTAAAAGTAACCACAAACCGTTTGACTTGACCGTTTAACTTTGGATGATACAGCGGTGTAGTATTATGCTTAGTGAAGAACATTATGCAAAAATCTTCAAATTCGTGAGCAGTGAACTGTGTACAGTTATCCGAGACTATAACACCGGAATGACATATTTTGCAAACAGTTCCTGTAAAAAATGCAATGTCACTGTAGAAGTTGATTTTTGCACTTACAAATTTCAGGAGTCTTTGTAAAGTTATTCACTCTCACAAGATAATTTGATCCGTTTATTGGATC
Organism: Ascarosepion bandense; assembly: GCA_037127315.1. Lineage (NCBI taxonomy): Eukaryota > Metazoa > Mollusca > Cephalopoda > Sepiida > Sepiidae > Ascarosepion > Ascarosepion bandense. The sequence continues at coordinate 1,675,190 of JBBBDQ010001755.1, forward strand.
TGCGAAATCTATGTGCAACATTGATCAAGGGGAGTCTGCGTTTTGGTTAAGTTTATAATTTAATGGTAGATAATTTTGCTGCTAGAGCACAAATCTGCCTTGATCCATTTTGGTCTACTATAAGAGATTTCACCCTTGAAATTCCTGGATGTCCACTATGAAATTTATTTAAAATCCATTTTTTTAATTTTTTTGTGCAAATTGCATGGGTAGGAATACCTAATCTAAACCATACCATACCATTGATAATAGATGGATGTGGTCTCTCTCTGCAACCGAAAACTAATTTTCTTGAATTTTTTCTTGTTAACACCTCTTTTTCTACCCGGTTGTAATTTTTCTGCTGGTAGTAGCTATATTAGAGCACAGTAGTTCTTACTTTATATGGTACTGCTTATATTAATTATTTCTTGTTCATGTGTCTCTTATGAGTCTTTCTCGATGCTATAAGCAGCGTACGATCACTTTCTTTACATTGTACGGGTGATGAGAATTGAAGATGAAGTATTGTCTGATAATGTTAGCTTGCGATTAATGGATGTCTTGAACCCATTCTCTTTTTGCGATATTAGTATATCTAGGAATGTATCGATGTTCTTATTGAGATCACATAGTCCAGTAGTAGCTGGATTTCTTCCTGGTGAGGCCAGAGAATAAAGGTGTCATCTACGTATCTAAGCCACTTTAGTGATGTAGATTCTAATGATATCTCTTCGAAGTATTTCCTGTATATGTTAAACATCGCTGATAAAATTGGTTAGCCCATTTCTAAGCCATCATCCTGCTGAAAAATATCTGATCCCATTTCGAAGTGTGTTGTTTGTGTACAAAAAGTCATCATCTCAATCACGTTATCTATTAGCATACTAGTACCTTCTCGTAGGGATGAGCCTGAGACCAGTCTGTCTCTGACTACTGATAGTGCCATCCCTGTGGGAACTTTGGAGAACAAACTCACCACATTTGATGAAAGTATCTTTGATTAGTTCCACGAAGTTGGTTAGATCCAGTGACTTGACTCAATGAGCTGTGAGTTCAAAACCTGGCTACAGAAGTGATTGACAGAAAACTTATAGATTTGAATTAAAGGGAGATAACTAAGACATTCGGAAGTGGCATGACACATGGAACGAGAACAATGTACCCCAATGAACGAAATAGAGTGTTTATTTCGAAATTTCAATCACCTGAAGAAGTTCAGAGGGCACAAGGATCGAAACTTTGTGAATGTAACAATAAAAATGTGGATAGCCGTTCGAACAATGTAAATAATGCAAATCTAAATCTAAACTTAGAAAATCACCATCTTTTAATTTTTCCTCATTTCTTGTTTTGTTCTTTTAAACTTTTTTATTGTAATTTTTCTCATCGTCTATTTTCTCTTTCATTTTTTTTTTCATTTTCTTTTTTTTTTTTCTTATACTGCCTTTAATTTCTTTTTTGCCATTTCTTTTTTGGCATAAGTTTCATTGATGCATTTAATTTTTGATTATGTTTTCAGTCTACAAATTCCGTCTTCTTTATTCTTGCTCTAACCGTTTTAGACAAGAATAAAGGGAAATTATCTTGCATACAAGTTTGACTGATTGTTTTTTCTCGGTGTAGAAGGAGATGAAACAATTTCCTCTCTATATAAATTCTCACTCATGTACATAGAAATAACTTATGGTTTATTTAATGGGAAAACCAGTTTTGTAAATGTTGCTAGGGGTAATATGTCCAGTTGTATGTGGATTTCTAAGGAAATATAATCTAACAAACATGTTAAAGAATAAAGTAAACAATTTCCTCTGTGCAGTGAATACTGTTGCCATATCTGGTCTGGTACTCCTGCAATTCATCTCAAGGTCCTTAAAAATATCCAGAGAATAATCTGCAATGTAATTGATTCTGACTTGGCATCTTAACTTCAGTCATTTTTCACCGACGTGGTGCGGCTTCACTGATTTTTTCTACAAATATGTGCGTTGTGGCGCAGTGGATGTCGGCTCGGAACGAGAAATCGGGGATCCGAGTTCGAATTCCTGTTAAATTCCTTGCATTTACTTACGCGCAAAGACGCTTTGGAAAGGTATTAATCCGTCTCTTTCTTCCAGTTTAATAACAGGACATATTGGGTTCCATAGCCTTGATTGGCAACCAGTCTACCGCAAAAAGCAATGGCAACCTACTGCGAGATAATCTCCTTTGCAGTCAGTCATGTCTCTTTCGAGACATGATCGCCCAAGCGTGTATTACGTATGGCACTTAACTGATTGACTGAATTTCATAGCATTTGCTCAGATGATCGTTTTTTTTCCTGGTACCCCGACTACATAAATTTAATCCTGTTACTAGATTGGCGTACAGGTCCTCCAGCCTTTTACCGCTGAATTACTTCAATGCAAGCACCACTTTTGCTCCAACAGTTTATTTCCTCGTACTTACCGTCTGTGGAAGTCCATTCTATTTACTTGCTTCCCTGATAGTTAAAATTTTCAATAATGTTAATGCAACGTCAATCGATACTTTTAAAATTCTGCTTCATCATTTATCCTTGACTTAGTTCTCACTATACTCTTTCCTTTCACTTTCATTCCCTGTAAATCCATGTGTACTAGTGACTTTTTCGGCTTACTAGGGGTGATATAATTTTAAAAAATTCTTACAGCTACAAGCAGAGAAATTTCTGACTTGTGCCTTTGGCCAAACTGTACTTCTGCAGAAATTATTTAAGCTAACGATTTTAATAGTACAATATATATATATATATATATATATATATATATACTGTTAAATATGTGAGACAATGAATGTCTATTATGCTTCATCATGAGCCGTTGTAAACATCGTATTTTGGCTTTAATTCCAGGTAAAAATAAAGACAAAATTCTCTAAAATTTTAATATTTCTTTATTAAGTTGGTTCATAGAACCGCATTACAAATTTACGAACTGCGTTTGCTATTTGGTTACTGTTATCGTTGCTTAGCAAAGTTTTATGTCAACACATTTTAAAATCGTCTTTGATGGAAGATGTTTTTATGTTAACGTCTTTGTAACTTCTCTGGAGACGGCTCAAGTGAGCCGAAAGCTTAAAACTAACTTAATAAAAATATCCACATACTAGAGAATTAAAACTATTAAGATATCTGGAAAAAGGTTTAAGCGAAAATATTCTACATTATCGAAATATGTACGATTATAATAGGAATGATTGACGGGTAGGTGATGTTTGTTTATTGGTTTATTCATATTTCATTTAGTCGCAACTGTGATGAGAATATGTTTTAAATTTTAAAAAGATCAATTATTATTATCACTGTCTGTGGTCTATGACAATGCAATCTAGCTAGAAGGTGGCTATGACTTAATCATAATGTAGCCTCAGAATTACCTACCGGAAATACATGCAGCTTTGCATATAGAGGATTGCACTGCAGCATGTCCCAATATTCTGGGTCTGTTGACTAGAGAGACGGATCAAAGATGCACAACCGCTTCTTGGGATATAGAAATTGCTGGATAGTTTTGTGGACAGACCACATATTTTCTCAATTCAATTTTAAAGCCCTCATAAGAATCCAGAACTTTTGTCTTTTGAAAAGTTAACGTTATTGAATTATAAATATAATTGGCAAGAGCTTTATTTAAACAAAATAGAACTGACTGCCTCAGCACATTATCGATGGCACCTTAAAGATACGTTCACATCATGTCAGAACATGAATAGATTTATAAAAAATGTACAGATCGAATAATCTTTTTCTGCCAGATAGCATCCGATTGGAAAATCTTATTGAAATAAAAATGCTTTGCTCTTTGCAAACGAATGAATTTTGATGTCTAGAAGGCAGAGGAAAAAGAATTCCCGTTGATACAGTTGCTTTCAGTGTCTTTCCATCTTGTCCCGACCGTCGGCTTGTCACCCGATCTGGAGTAATTCCTATGGGCCTCTTCTCTCGTACTTTTTCTTCCTCATTACACTATTTTAAAGGAGAAATCTTCCGAGACTAATACAAGACGAAACTGATTGTCAATCATCTTTGTATTTTTCATACAAAGAGATCCTTCTTTTAATTTCTTTCCTCCCTCTTTCTGTGAGGAGATCTGTGGGGGTCTTAGAGCCGATGACAGGGAGGTTTGGACACAAACGCGTACACATGATATCCACGCCTGATTCTGAGTAGATTAAAACGAATTTAACTGAGTCATTTGCAATATTACAAGAAATAAAATGTGTCGATATTCCCCTCAGCGGAGAAATAGAATTAATTCATATATATTTGTGTCGTCGTTATCCCTAAACGTAGGTTTTATCGACGTTTTATATTTATTAAATTTCATACAAAAATGTCGATTAAGGTGTTGCATCAGTAATAATCAGTAAAAATAGTCTAGATGTTTTAAAATTTAACTTTTTACGATTATTTTTTTAATCCCAACATTCAAACTCAGTGTAAAATTGAAAGCATACACACTGAAAATAGATTCATATTCCTGCACACAACAGCAAATGACCTAATCTGAGAGAAAAATAAAAATCGATTACACCCTGTCACTTAAGTGGGCCTAAAACTGATCGGATGATGAAAAAAGAAAACAAAAGCAATTGTTTCAATTAATTTGCACAAGAGTACATGCATACATGGCCACACACACACACACACACACACACACACACACACACACACATTATATATATATGAGTTGAATATAGGGATCAGAATTAGACAAGATCAACAGAATAAATAAAGGACAAGTAGAAAAAAGTGTCTTTAATCTAATATGTTTCACTTATAACAAGCTTCTTTATAGATTTAATAAGAACGAATGATTTAAAAAATCAGGAATACAGTATTTTTAAACGAGGTATATTTTCAAAGGTCAGGTACGTGTCACATGTGATAAAGCAAAGGATGAATGTAGAAAATAAAGCTTGTGATTGTTTAACTGTATGTGTCAACGCGTGCCTTTTAAGTAAAATAATAGAAAACAATAATGAATGTATGGGTTGAGAGAAATCAAATGATGGAACGATTTTCAATCTAAATAACGTCAGAATCATGTGTGAATCAGAACCGAAATATATTTTCGTTTAAAATCTAGTGAAAATAATGTTAACAGTTAGAATCTTTTAATGAAAGCAATAAATTACTAAATAACGTTAACGGTTAGTATTTTTCAATGAAATAAAATAAATATGTATTAAAATTATTATAATAACATAATTAAGTAATAATATATATATATATAAGAACCATATACATAAATTATCATAAAATATTAAGGATTAGAATCTTTCAGTGAAATCATAAATTATTAAATAAAATGTAAAATTAATAATAATAATAATAATAATAATAATAATAATAATAATGAGAAAGAAAGAATGATAACAACTCTAAATTATATATAATGATAATAAGTAAGAAAACTATTACATTGTTGAGAATATAAGAAACTATCTATAATTTATTTAATAATATCTATTGGTATTTTGGATTCATTATATATATATATATTGAAAAAGAGATAGGGGTTTACACACACGTACACACTAAATTCAAACACGCCCGAAAAAAGAAAAAAAATTCGCGAGCCATTGCCAAAAATAATAATTCTGGATTCCAAAAACAACAAACAGAACTTGATGACACGTATCATATTTCTTATCACTAAAATGTAGAACTGAATCAAAATCGCAGAAAACAATTTTGAAGAAAAAGGATGAAGTCGAATTTCGCAAGTCAGTGTCCTAAAGATGTTTTGGTCAATGAAAGTGAATGATTCCCAAAACGGAAGAGATTTAACAAGCCAGTATGAAGAAAAACCAACATATGAACTTTCTGAACGGCTCACCGACCATTTATCTATATATAGACAGTATTTTCAGTCGTCAGAAAGACAAACGGATCTCGATATGTAAAGTTACAAATTTATTCGCCTGAGGAGAGTCAACTTTGAACTCGAAACACTTGTAGCGACACAAATACAATTAAGGACACTTTATATATTATACAAAAAGCAAGTAATATTTATAATAATAATAACAATAAATCTTCATTTCAAACTAAACGTTCACGGCTTCTCACACTTTTTCTATCTCTCTCTCTCTACACATGCTGTTTCAAAAATGTTCATATCTTTTGAGAGTAAATGTCTGAGTTACTGCATATTCTAGGCTAATGAACCTTAACAGTCTTATTGTTAAACAAAATAAGACTTATTCGTCATGATGTGTATGAGAAATTCAAAGTAATGTGGATTTCATAAGAATTCAAGAAGGTTTCAATTCCTGTGACAGTAGGGCAGATTGACATTCTATTTCTTTCGGGAGATCAACACTGCAAAATGCAAACCACGAGATGTATATGATAAAAAGAAAGATCAAAAGTTTTATTCAGAGCTTTTACCTTTTTTAAGCATTTCGTTTTAAAGTACATCAGAAAAATATAAAGAAATATCTGATTTTCGTTTCTTCAAAGTTTTACCATAAATAGTTTTACTATTTCAAGAATAAATACACGAACGTTGATATTTTTGACTGGAAGATATATTCAAACCAAAATTCTAATTATAAATCACCACAAGCAAAATATTCTTTTTTCTTACTGTATTCGATAAGTGAAAATTTGGTAACAATGATAAATAATTATAAAAAATCTAATCAATGAATAAAGTCTTACAATATTTGATAAATCATAATTAATAAAACAAAAAGAATAGAGTATATACAACACCATAATACAGCTGGGTACAAAACATAAGAAAACATTTTTTAAAAGGTTTTCATCTTTTATTCAAAATCACATTAAAACTACTGAACAATATACAAATTACGTCATAATATAGCTAAACTGTTCAGTATAATTTCCCTTTGAAGTCACTGAAAGTCTTACTTGATGGCAAAATGATTTAGTAACAAATTGCGTGTCTCTTGCATATACAATTTGTGAAGCTTCAGTAGTTACTTGAACTGATTTTTCAGCACCACAGTTTGCAGGTAAATTCACCAACTCTACTGCTGTTCCATTCATTAGAACCTCTTTCTCTGCAAGCTCATATTTGCAAACAGTTTTGGGAGGTTAATCAAATTTAACACGTGTGTCGCTTCAGTGTCGCATGTAATCTTTAAAATCTCTTTTCTTATGGCTCTCGCTATTTCTGAAACAAAAAATAAAAAAAACAACTGCGCTGTAAATTTCATAATGCAGCATTCTGTATTTCAGTCGACTATTGATTTGTTCTAGGAATCATGTTTAAGACATATAGTAGTTAATTTCGAACCAACTAACTGTATATATTTCAATTATAAATTTGACATTGCTGTACTATCTATCATAGAGTTTTAAGGGATGAACACCTTTGGTCCATAAACGCCTTAACTTCATAGTTTGTTAGCTGTCTTGATTTAGAAACCCAAGTCAGTAAATCTACGGTTCATTTTCCTCTCGAAAATTTGTACTTGCAAATTTTAAGTGCATTCTCTGGTCAACACTTAAATCTTCCATTGTCTCTCAGGAAGATGTGATTTAACCAGAGAGCTATAGTCAGTGTTAAATTTTACCTAAAATCTGGCAATCATTTCCACAAAGCTTCCCTAAAATGACTAGTAAAAATCGTAGAGCTTCTTGTAGTTCTAACAATGTACGTAAAAGCAGCTCTAAATTGAAGTTCATTTCGATGAAGTGAAAAACCAATGATGCGAAACTTTCTTTTATGTTTTTTCTCCAGTATTGTCATAACGAGTGATTACGGTTATTGTCCACAGGCACTGTCCAAAATGAAACTTATGATGTTGCATTCTTTTAAAGAAGAAGCAATATTGTCTGCTTGGACAACATCAGTTGCACTGATGTTAAGGATAGCTCTGTTGGTTGAGCTATCTCTTTCCTGTGTCTGTTTCTGTTGTAAGTCAAATGATAAAATTGTCCTTTGGTTATCCTAATTATTGTCGACATTTTCCTCTGTAATTTCTTTTTGTTGCAAAATATTCTTATCAGTTTTGCAATTAACACTAATGCAGATTAAATTTTCATGATTCTGAACAATCTTCTTATGAATATGAATTTTATTCTAGCATTTTGCTATATTTGTCTTATCAATTATAGCCCTTTGGATAAAGAAAGGGCATACCTTGTAGGTATAACAAAAATACATTAGCAAGCCATGCCTCAAGATTAGAAGATACATCAATCTTAATAAGATCCATGATATTTGTAGTTCCCTTAAACATTCTCCATGGACCCAAAGTGTTATCGATTATTTCTTCACGTGAAGACAACAGTAGAAAACATCCGATATAGAGGCAACATGTATAGAATTCTGCTATTGTTATCTTTCAATCTCTCTGTCTAATTCATCTGCTGCAGCTGTACGTTTTTGGATTTTTGACAACATCTTCAACAATAGTTCGAAGCTGGAAACTATCTTTTGGTCCTGTTTTACTCTCTGAACTTTTAAATATTCCCTATCTTCATTAGGAACATGAAATATCAAAATGTGTATATATGTTTAACACCATATCTAAGATACATGATACATATTAAGAAAATATCACAATATTATTTACAGAGAAAGGTAGATTATTGGAAATTCATTTATATTTTTCCATTAAATTTAATTTTGAAAGTAAGGACATGAATTAGTTCAAATTAAACAAAATAGAAAAGAAAAAAAATCACAGAATTAAGAAAAAATATTGGATGTAAATATTTCCATATTTTAATAACAATGCAAAAAACAAACAAACTTTGAAATAAGAAAAATAGAATGAAAGAAAAAAGAATGAAAGAAAAAAGAATGAAAGAAAAAAGAATGAAAGAAAAAAGAATGAAAGAAAAATAGAATGACAGAAAAAAAGAATGAAAGAAAAATAGAATGAAAGAAAAAAAGAATGAAAGAAAAATAGAATGAAAGAAAAATAGAATGAAAGAAAAAAGAATGAAAGAAAAATAGAATGAAAGAAAAAAGAATATTATTTACCAAAATGGAAATAGTTTCTTTCACAAAAGTAAACGACGATGTAAACAAATACCAGTCATATTAGAAATATAAACTTATGTAGAGTAAACAAAATATTTACTTTCTGTTTCAAATAATTCAGTCTCTTGAATAAAAACAATTAATTTCAGTGCCGCACGAACAGTCTCCGAGGGTAAATATTCATAGCGGTTTAAACATAACTAATTCTTATCGAAGAAAGGTCCAGGATAAAGTCATAAACGAAATATACTAATTTGTTGATTATGAGGAAGACATGTATTTTTATGACGAAAAATAATGAATCGATTATAACTGCTGGCCACAATCTAACTAAATACATTAATTATTTATACATTATATTAAATCTCCATTTTTCCTTTATAAATTGAATATTTTATATTATTCATCATAAAGATATATTTTTCTTTTTTTTTATTGAGAACGAGGTAAATGGTGCAACTGGAAAATATTTTAAATGATTATATATATATATATATATATATATATATGAATTAATTATACATTGCGAGAAGGAAATTTCTATATTTCGAGATTCTTTTCATCAGGCAATGTAAGATGTTGGTTGTGAAAATTTCCCTGTCGGAATGTACATTTAATTCATAAGTATATGATTATATTAAGCTCTATAATATTTATTATATTGAGCACTGTTTATAATAAAATAAATGCTGAGTACTCAAAATAGTAAAACCTTGGGTCTTCTTCACCAGAATTCATATATCAGAAGATTTTCTGTACAATAAAGACGGAAGCTGATGATGCTTCCCCTGAAATAGGCCGCATACTTCCGATTTACCATGAAATAACGTGTCTGCCTTATTTTTTCTTATATATATAGTGTATTAGAGTAGCAAATAATTTTCTAAACATATTTTTTTTTTTAATCGAGTCAAACCACGCAAGGCATTCCACTGCCACTATAGCGCAGGGGGTTACATAGAGGGATTGGGTATAGGAAATGTCAGAAGGCGGGTGATAGACAACTTAGGATATACATAGGGAGAGAGTTGGAGAGAGTGGGTGTGAGTTAGTGTGTTAGGAGGTGTCTATTGACCTTACATTTAAACTCCTGGAGGTTGTAGCCGTCGGGGAAGCAAGCATGCGGTAGGGAAAAACAGGCGGGAAGTGCGAGGAAAGAAGCTGTTGGAGTAGAAATTGCGGTTACATTTCATCGGTTTCACTGTAAAAGGGTGGGACCTAGTTGCCAATCTATATACTGTTAAATATAAGAGACAATGAATGTCTATTATGCTTAAACATGAGCCGTTCTAAACGTCGTATTTTGGCTTTAATTTCAGTTGAAAGTAAAGACGAAAAATTCTTGAACATTTGGATAATTTTTTATTAAGTTTGTTCTAAGCTTTCGGCTCACATGAGCCATCTTCAGAGAGATTATTAAGACGGTAACACAATATATATATATATATATATATATATATATATATATATATATTATAAGCGTTTCACCCCGAGCAAGGCATGTCACTGCCACTACTGTGCAGGGGCCTACGTAGAGTGGAGAAAGGCTGATTAAATATAGGAAATGACAGAGGGTGGGTGATAGGCGGGTAAGGATACCGAGAATAAGGGTTGTGTAGATGAGAGTGTTGTGAGAATAGTTGGGAGTTAGTGTGATAGGAGGTGTCTATTGACCCTACATTTAAACACCTGGAGATTGTAACTGTCGGGAAAGCAGACTTGTGGAAGGGAGTTCCACAGGCGGGAAGCGCGAGAAAAGAAGCTGTTGGAGTAGAATTTACGGTTACATCTTATTTGTTTAACTGTAAAAGGGTGGGACCTAGTTGCTAATCTAGTATCTCGTGTAAATTCGTGCTTAGGCGGCACCAGTGATCTAAGCTCATCGGAGCAGAAGCCATGAAAGTACTTGTAGAAGAGGCACAGGGAAGCCACATCACGCCGGTGTGAGAGCGGCTGCAGCCGGTCTGCCAAGTCAGTATCAACCAGGTTACAGATCCTACTTTATATTTTGTCAAGAAGCCCAAGGAGAGCAGCAGGGGCACCCGACCAGATATGGCAGCAATATTCAATACACGAGCGGATGGTAGATTTGTATATGTGAAGAATAGATTCAGGTGGGAAAAATTTCCGGGCCCTGCACAGGGAGCCCACTTTCATAGCAGCAGATTTGGCAATGGATTCAATATATATATATATATTGTGTAATATGATATGCGCTAAAAAAGACTGCCTTCTTCCACAGAACGCGCCGTGGATCAGGGGTAGAGTCGCCGACTGACGCCAGTTCGGTCGGGTTTCGAGCCTGGGTTAGGGAGCAGTCGGAGTCTAACCGTATTGATGAGCTGTGATACAGCGAAACGGATCTGTCTGCAGATGACTATATATATATATATATATATATATATATATACTCAAAATAATAACTAAATAGACTCTGTAAGTATTTAGGTTGTAAATTTATACTAAGATAAACCTTTAGAAAAACCACTAACAAACAGAACCTAATTCCGTTACAATCCGGTGCACTAAGGCGTCGGATAAAAGGGGAGAAAAAAAAGAAATACGCGGAATAAGGACAAGACATACGATACTCTGCAGTAAAGAAAAAAAAACCCAAACGGAACCAACCACAATAAAAAGAAAAAGTGCTCGATACAAAGTACAAACGATATATACAAAAGTAGAGCAAAGACACACAAAGAATCTCAAGCTAGCCAAAACCTACCGCGGTTTCACACTACGGCCGTAGTGTGAAACCGCGGTAGGTTTTGGCTAGCTTGAGATTCTTTGTGTATATATATATATATATATATATATATATATGTGTGTGTGTGTGTGTGTGTTAATTATTATTTAAACATTATCTTAGTGGGTACTTAGATTTGAATACAAGTTCCGCTTATTTAAAACCGCATAATATTTCATCTACCAGCCTGAAAATTATTCGAACCCGTGACACACTTTGCAGGAGAAAACGTCCTTTGATCCAATATGCTCCGTTAAAAAAAATCATTCAGAAGCTTGCATGATTTTTTTTTTTTTGCTATCAAAGAGCAAAGAATAATGAAAAATGCCTCGAATACGATGAAAACAAAATTTTGTCATCAAAATGTTTATTATTAAGAGGCAACACCAAAAATTGCGCTATTATTTTATTAATATTTTTAATATTAATACTTTAATCTTTAACCTATTTTAACACGTTTGAAATTTTATTTACTATTTTATTTACTATTTGCGTCAGCGGTGGAATAAAACATTCTGTCTAAAATTTAACTTCTTTTTTGTGCTAAAAGCAATGTTTTTAAAAATTATTGCTCAAATCAAAAAAGTTGGTTCACTGTGTCGTGAAATCATTTCCGTCGGAATTCATCTTGCACATTTCTAAATCTACCTTTCGTTTTTGCATTAAACTCTGCTGCCATGTCTTGTCTGACTTGGTGCTTCTACTCTTTTTCGCTTATCTCGAAATTCTTGATAAAATTTAAAAAAGGATCTGTGATGTAATCGATCGTAACCAGGTATCACAGCTTAGTTATTTTCGCAGACGTGACGTGGCTTCACACTGGCTTTTTGTAGAAAATATTTTTATGACAACTGTTCTGATGTGCTTTTTCTCTGGTGCTTCGACTACATGAATTTAAACGTGCTACTAAATTATCAATTCGGTCTCACTGTGTTATTCTTGAACTAGCGAACTTCAGCATTATCTAAGCCGAGTCTTGTTGTCATAGGAATGGCTATATTTCTTCCAAATCTTTTGCATATGCTGCTCTATTTATCACCAAAATGTTAATCTGTATAATGTAACATAAAATTTTCAACTCTTTGGAAAGGCCCTGATAATTATTTAAGTTTTAGTTCTTTTAAATTTATCAAATCATTGCCGTTTGCATAGTTCATATTACCTCACCTTTCCTACCCAGTCAAATCATTTTCTGATTACTATCTTATGAAATCAGTCCGTATAAGTCCTTACCCGATAAATTTATCCCCAATTAGAATTTTTCTGAATTGTAACTACAAGTGAGATGTATTTGATCGTCGTCTGTCGAGAAACGCAACTAAATCCCGAAATGTCTCCAGCATCTTCCACATTATCTTAGTCGATTTTGATTTTCCAATAAGAAAGCAATCCTTTCTTCCAAATCATTTTGCAAATGATTTTCCTTTATCAGTAAAAGTATAATTCACAATAGTTTTAACTCTCAAGAAATTCCTGAAAATCATACAGATTTTTTTAAAAATACATTTTCACACAGTGATTTGCGGAAACTTTGCCATCGTTAATTGTGCCGCGAATTTTTACATCACTCATGAATAATGGGTTTCTTAGGATATCAAGTGATTACAAGATTCCTCTTTATTCCGGTTCTATTCTTAGTGTTTGAATAAGGTGTTCTCTTTTTGGGTTTCAATTCTTGGAATGGATATGCCAGCTATTCTAAGCTTATAGAATTAAAAATGAATTATATTAAAAATGTTCTTTGGGTTATAATTCTGTCCCTTATAGAATCAACGTAACAGACACTATGAAATTGTTGCATATATTTCCTTAAAATTGATGCTTTTTTTCTGTTTTGAACAATTAAATCAAACGTGGAACAATTAGAACAGTTCAGAAAAGCCAAAATGCCATTCTTCAGCTTCACAAGTAAGTAACCCTAAAGGAAATATTTGATAATGAATGTTTTATTTATAAGAAATATGAGTTCATATTTTAAGTTGAGGTTCCGAAATTGGGGTGCATGTAGCACTAGTTGTATATTTGTACTCTTTAGCGACTACATTGATGCCTAGGTAATAATTACCACTGTACAATACATGATGTAGTCTCTATCTAGATTGCACAAGGTATTTTTATAAATTTTCTGATTTTTATTATTTAATTTTGATTTTTGGTTCTCGATTAGAAATTCATACAAACAGATTACTAAACCTGCACCGTTATTTCCATCAACATGATATTGTGAGTCATAATGTTTAGTGTAGTTAGGAATCAAATCCAAATACGGATCAAATGATATTGTGAGTCATAATGTTTAGTGTAGTTAGGAATCAAATCCAAATACGGATCAAATGATATTGTGAGTCATAATGTTTAGTGTAGTTAGGAATCAAATCCAAATACGGATCAAATGATATTGTGAGTCATAATGTTTAGTGTAGTTAAGAATCAAATCCAAATACGGATCAAATGATATTGTGAGTCATAATGTTTAGTGTAGTTAGGAATCAAATCCAAATACGGATCAAAACTCAAATCTCCTGTGCGTGTTCATTGTTGTGCTATTGCTGAAGTCTCCCCTCGAATAAATGAGCTTGTTGCAAAAAAAAAAAAAGAAACAAAACAAGAAATCCATCTCATTAGTACTGCTTGGCTTTTTTTTATCGATACATAGTTTTGAATAGTTTTGTGAATTTTTAATTAGTATTGATCAGTATAAATGATTTATAAAACTATGTATGAAGGATAAAACTATATTATACTAGCAGTGTAGCCGGGCGCTGCTCGGGTGTAGTGAAAGCTTTAAAACTAATCCATGGTCCTGGAGCTCAGACTATTTGGACGTTGGCACGAAAGATTAAAAAGCAATAGTTGTTTCCAGTTAAACCGAAACCGTAGACTGAAAGAAAAAATGTAGATGTAAGTCAAATAGATGTAAGTCAAATTTTGATTTCCTGGTATCGATATCATATAAGTTGTTTTCGTCGTAAACTGAATTTTGAAGGCTAAATAAGTCCTCTGAGTAAATGGTATCATGGCTGAGACTAAGAACTACAATTATACCTACTTAGAACCAAACCCGAAGTAAAATCTAAAATAAAAGGGCTGAAAAAATCCAGACATACAGGCAGATAAACAGACACACACACAAACATCTTGCCTTTTATATATGTATATTATCGATTTTCTGCACTACTGTAAGAACTGTAACCTTGAAACTTCTGAATATCGTTTCTTATGTCTTTTTTCTATGAGTGTATCAAATTTGATTAAAATCGGACCAATCCTTCTATAACCCGATTTTTTCGATTATTGATTTTCAATATTTATCGGGGGTACCTCGACATAAAACCTAGTTAAGAGCACTCGCAGATGCTTATAGTACAACTGTATAACTTTTCAAGAAAATCGGTTCAGCCGTTTCGGAGTCTATAGGTAACGGACACTCACACACAGACACACACACAGACAACATTCCATTTATAAATAAGTTGAGATACTACCTGTGTTTAATTCACTGATGTTATGAATAATTGATTATACTGAAAAAGACTTCAAAATAAAATATCAAAATTTCATTTGATTTTCTTTTCCACTCTAAATTTTTACGGCTACAAAGGAATCTATAATAATGCCAAGGAGTAGAGAAGATCAAAAAGATTTGGAACTTGGATTTGTTTTAAAAAGATTTGGAATTTGGATTTGTTTTAAAATGTTTTTTCTTTCATCTCTCTTTGCCAGATGGTGGCGTGTTGCTTCTTGTCCTGACGGTCGCCAAAGCACCAAGACAACGTCCCTTCACCTCGAGAACGTGGCTGGATTGTTTGTGGTTGTGCTTGGAGGAATAGCATTGTCCACGATCGTGTGTAGTGTTCATCAATGCACCTCGAGGACAAGACATAGCAGCAGCAACAATGTTAAAGAGGTATGTACCAACGCAGGTATATTATTACAGACGCGGCATGCATTACGGAATCTATCTATCTATCTATATATCTATCTATCTACACACACACACACACACACACACACACACACACACACACACACACACATATATATATATATATATATATATATATATATATATATGTCCCGAAAAGGGATATATATATATTCGAAGTACCGAAGCGGTTTTGGAAAATGTAACCGAGTAGGAGAATATAGCAAATAGCAGTAATGGACCGGTACTCGTCGTAGTCGTATGCAGTATGTTGAGAACGTGCTCTTGTACAATAGGCGTAGTCAAGACGTAGATCTATAGCCGTAGACATATAGATATAGACCTCTCGGCGTCCTCGCCTTGGTCTGTATTTATGGCTGACACTAGCCAATCATATTACTATGAGGAGGAATCAAGTTGTATGCATATTCATTACATCTCCTCCCAGAGGTAAATCTTTCTGTGAAATTTAGATTAAATATTTTCTCTTTTTAGGGTCTGGACATAATCGATTGACTTTTTTCCTAAGTCTTTTTCGCCTCATTCCTCCCTGCCCTGGTGGCGTTTGTCACACTGGTACCTCTGGCATTGAAGTCAGAAATACTTCCATTGGTAAATGTTGACTTGCTAGAACGGGAATTTTAAATGTGTCATACAGGACTTCCATTGAATATATAAGATGAATTCATGGATATTTAGAAAATTGGGGAGTCGTAGTTGGAGAATATGCTTTAGGTGTGTTAATATTGTTCAATCAAGTGAGAATTACGTAACCATGGAATTTTAACATTTGAATCGTGAAAGGAATCAGGATATGTCAACTTCAAATTATATATATATATATATATATATATATATATATATATATAAATTTTTAAACGAGTTATTTCGTTACCTTGGTTTCCATCATGAGTGGTTTCTTCAGGCGATTTTTAACACACACACACACACACACACACACACACACACACACACACACACATATATATATATATATATATAATCTTTGCAAAGATAAATCACCGAAGCTTACCAATGTCGATCCATGTCAGTAACTAGATGAGCGACTATATGCGGATACCAGGTACTGTAAGCTTGAAATTGCGTGTGGTGTAATGGATTTCGTCCCGGAATCTGAAAGTGGGGGAATAGAACTTTAATTCCAGTCGGGTTTGTGATATTCACCTGCTTGCTTTTAACCTTAGAAAAGCCACGAATCCACCTCGTAAGACTAGTAAACGATTATTATCTCCAACTTTCTTGCAATCTAGAGATTTTTTGCCGTTAAATACCCTGAAAAATGTTGATAAACCGTTAATAACAAATTAATCAATCAATTTATAGAGACGTTATTCTCGTAAATGTAAATACAAAGGATGTCTTTATTCATATAATATATTGTAGAAATGAAATCTGTATAATAAACAACAAACTGTATCAATGTGTCAAATGTGTTTTTGGAAATATAAAATTTTTCAAACAAACAAAGAATATATTCCAATATAAAAATTGATATTTAAACGTAGAGGCTCAAGAAATAAGTATATTTTTCTCTACTTTCTTCTGATAGTATTGGGCACTTCTTTGCTATTCCTTCGGAGGCGGTTATTGGCTGCCTTCCATCCTTATATTGTTGTTATTTATATTAATCGAGCACTTCTTGATGTGTAATATTTTTGTACCTCCTCCCTTGTATTAGTTTATATATATATATATATATATATATATATATATATATAGTCATCCGGAGACAGATCTGTTTCGCTATATCACTGCTCATCAGTACGGTTAGACAGCCGGTTGCTTTTTAACCCAGGATTGAAACCCGATCGAATTGGTGTCAGTCGGCGATTCTACCTCTGCGCTACTTTATACACGCTATTTTAGCGTGTATATTATCATTATACACGCCCAATAGCTGAGAGTGTTCTAATTCATTGCTGAATGAACGATATGCAAGTTTCATTATAAAAGAACAAAGTATTATACTTAAGACTTTTATCTCATTTTTCCTGCGATATTATGTTTTTATTTATTTTCAAGACATAAGTTATGTGAAAATTGTCTGAATATCTTGTTTATCCTTGCGCTTTCGCTTATACTTTTAGCCATTATCGAGGTTGGATATTATTTTAAGTGTAACAGAATCTATTGTTGCAGATTAGTGTGTATGTCTTATGTACAGAACACAGTAAGCACGTTGTTAGAGTGTTGGCCAAGTTTGAAAGAAAAATTAAAACAAAAAGTTTGAAAAAAAATTAAAACAAAATAAAAGAAAGATTGCTCCCCAAATACACAATATATATATATATATATATATATATATATATATATATATATATAGCTATATAATCTATCCATTTTTTAGGGTCTTTTTCTTTTCCGCCATTATTTTTGGTCTTGTTTTTTTATTAATTAAGTATTTTATTGTTTTAGTTGTAGTTGTAATAAATTTTATGCTGAGTTTGGATGAATTCTTTTCGGTTGGATTTGTTATAGAGTTTGTGGGTAGAACGATATTCTTTTAATTCGCTATGTTTATCAAGAAAAATATTTTATGTGCCTTTTTTTTCATTGAATATGAAATACTTAAAGTAAATATATAAAGTATATATATATATATATATATATATATATATACTTTATATATATATATATATATATAAAACGTAGAATATTTGATATTTAAGTCAGGTAAATTCTGATAGAGACGAACTGAAGAGAAATAAATGTTAAATTTATTTTTGTTAAATTTATTTATTTAATTTAACTGAGTAATATAATCTAGAAAAATTTAGATATTCTACAATTTAATGGGTAATACATATTTCACAGCCAAAACCTTGCTGCTCTTCAGGCCAAAAATCATAGATATATACATAAGAACCCTCAGTAATTTTTCACTGATTTTTTCAGTAAAAATTAATAAGAAACATGTCACTGAAACTATTGTCCATCGCTTGCCACTAGCTTTTCCTATCTTTCTGGCAGCATTTGTATTCCACGTCGGAAAAACGACACGATTTTCAGGTTAACCACAATTCGATCAATGTTTTGGAATCTTCATAAGAATGAGACTCCTGCTCAGGCAGGTCATGTGCCATTGATAGGGAAAAGTGATGAGAAGGATGGGTTAGTTATAGGAAATGTCAGGAGGAGGGTAATAGAAGGATGAGAATACCGAGAATTGGGGTGGAGTAACTAAAAAAGAGCTAGAGAGAATGGATGCGAGTTAGTGTGATAAGAGATGTCTATTGATTTTACATTTAAATTCCGAGAGATTGTAGCTGTCGGGGAAGCAAGTATATGGAAAGGAATTCCACGGGCGGGAAGTGTGTGAAAGAAACTATTAGAGTAAAAGTTGCGGTTACATTTCATCGGTTTCACTTTAAAAGGGTGAGACTTAGTTGCTAATTTAGTAGCTCGTGTAAATTCATACCTAGGAGGCACCAGTGATCTCAAACGTTTAAGCGTCATGTTGTTTACAACAGAGCATGGTCGCCGTAAGTCTCAACAAGAATTCTGTGTGCTTCAGTTGCATTTCTTTTTTGAAAAAAAATAGTGCAATAAAATTGCCTGCAAAATAACTTTCTCTGCCACGAAATCCGACATATTTAACGCTATGAAAAATAAAATTGTTTAAACTTCGGCTAAATGACATAGACTGAAATTCAAGATTGCGTATAGCACTTCCTTATGGATGCGTTATCATCTGAAACTACATGCACGCATTTCTGTGAACCCCATTTGTTGGAAACCAGCGAGAACTTATTCAACGTCCTCATAAATATATATATAAACATATATATAAAAATCTATATTAACACATATATAAACATATATATATAAACACACACACACACACACATATATATATATATATATATAACATATATATATATGTGTGTGTGTGTGTGTGTGTGTGTGTGTGTGTGTGTGTCTGTGTGCATATATCTTCATGCAGATGTATACATCTTCATTCCCGATGAGAGAGCTCAATGAAAATGAAACTTGACGCACAGTCATAATGATATTAGCAAGCTTTTAATTGAAAACAAAGATTGTGAAATAAACATTTCATGGTTATACATTTCATTTGTCTGTCTGTGGGATAAGAAATTATGTGGCGTGAATTTAATTATTCTTTATTTAATTAGACAAATTTCCATTTACAGTCAGGTCGTTTGCTTCTCGTGTACAGGTAGACATAATTCAATCAGCAGATATCTATTAGTTTCCCAAAGTCTAATAAAGTCGACAGATATGAGAATCAGTCAAAATATCAAGATCACTACGCAGCATTGCTTTACAAAAGTTGATATTTCGTGACGAATACTTGTACTTTTGAGGAATTTTGAGGAAGTTGAATTTAATGCAAACAATATTCATCAACTAAGATTAAAGAAAAAAGGTCTCGTTTTAATAACATTGCAGTCCTGTTGTTTGTCTATTTCTGATTCCGTTTTCTGTGTTGTTTGAATTTACATTCATGTCTATCTATTTATCTATCTATCTATCCTGGTATGTTCATTATCTATCTATCTATCTATCTATCTATCTATCTATCTATCTATCTATCTATCTATCTATTCAGCTGTTTACACACACACACACACACACACACACACACACACACACACACATATATATATATATATATATATATAGTCATCAGCAGACAGTTCTATTTCGCTGAATCACTGCTCATCAGTACGGTTGGAAACGCGATTGCTTGAAACCCGATCCATGTTGGCATCAGTCAGAAATTCTACCTCTAAGCTATCAGTGCACGATTGAGGAAGTCAGGATTTAGCGTGTTATATACTCACTCAAAAAAGAAAAAAAAGCGCCATTAGCCAAAATGTACAAATAATTGCTAAAGAATGATGCGGTGAGCAGCTACTGTTTTTAAAGTCTACCATTGCCCTAGTATGTTCAATCGACGGGCAAGTGCTTATATATATATATATATATATATATATATATGGGGGGGGGCACAAAGGTAAATTATACAAACTTTCCGGCAATGGAATCACCGGAAGTGTCTTCTCGATCATAAAATGCTCCCTAACAGGTCAGTCCCTGCATGTAGTTTTTAATGGCCAGCACCCTGGAGTCCCAGTGGTTAACGTAGGCGTCCACTAAAATTCACTTCTCGTCCAATTCTGTTTTTGATTTGTATAAATGATCTGCCTAAAATATATGTTTAGATGATTTGTAAACTTCTTTACTGGTGTTAAAACAATATACAAGCGCACCTCTAAAATTTGAAAACTTGATGGTCAGAGGTTATCAACTAATCTCTCTTCCGATCCATCACAAACGACACTGGTGTAAAATCTGATTGGTTACATTTAATTCCTCGGAAACTAAACTGGTTACATTCCATTTTGGCCGATCAGAATTTGAATTTTCTTTTTCAAAAAGAAAGTTTCTTATCATCATTATTAATTACCTGGGTAGACGTTATTCTTTCGATGTCAAAGCAAAATGTACACGTCTGTAGTAAATTATAATTTGAACATTTTCTAAACTATAATTTATAATAATATTCATAGCTCTATTTTTATATTGAGCACTGTTTTAAAGTAATGTTTTCTTCGTTCTTTATTCACTTGGATATATATATATATATATATATATATATATATATATATATATATATTAAGTACGTGTATTTTGGCAGCGTCCTTTCTTTTAAACACGTTGTATTAAACGATAGAGACAACTTAGTCTTGCAGATTTTCTTTTGTATTTTCTCATATTTTCTAATGAGGCTTTTTTATTTCCGAATTACATTTATGTAAAAATTGTCCAAACGTTAACCGAGTACTTTCGAACCTCATCGTATATCATCAGGGTCCAATTTACAGTTTAAACATCGAAAATTGCCTTGTAGCAGGAAACGTGTTATAATATTTTGAAGAACTACAAGGCAATTTTTGAAGTTTAAACTGTAAATTTGACCCTGATCATAAACGATGACATTCGAAAGTACTGGTTAACCTTTGAAAATTTTTTACATAAATATAATTCGGAAAATAAAATCCTCATTAGAAAATGCGAAAAAATACCAAAAGAAATCAGCAAGACTAAAATGTCTCTATCGTGTAACACTATCTATCTATCTATCTATCTATCTATCTATCTATCTATCTATCTATCTATCTATCTATCTATCTTCCGAGAGAGATGAACTCAGAAGAACTTAATGTTAAATTTATTTATTTAATCTGAGTAAAATAATCTAAATTGTAGATATTCTGCATTTTCATGGGTAATACGTATTTCGCAGCAAGAAAAAAGTTGCTCGTCAGACCCAAAAGGTACAACATTGTATCTTTTGGGTCTGGCGAGCAGCTTTTTTTTCTATTGCGAAATACGTATTTCGCATGAAAATGTAGAATATCTAACATTCTCTCTCTCACTCTCTCTCTCTCTCTTACTATATGTATGTATGTATATATATATATATATATATATATATATAACATTGTTCTGATTTTTAAAAGCGATCTTCAAGCCTGTGAATTAGAAAGATTTCGTTAAAGCCAGAAAAAACTAATCTTGGTCGCTCTTGACCCCAGAGACATTAACTATACGTCTAATTCAAAAGAAAATATGTTTTGTTCATAATGCTGTTAAATTTTCAACATTTCATCAAATATATACAATTCTTTTATGCGAGCAATTGTTCCAGTATATAGCTAGCTTAATATTCCAAGTGTGTTTCTCAATAAGAATTTTGTTTTTGTATTGCAGGAGAATCATTACAAAGACGAAATATCGATGACGCCAAAGCGTCATGCGAATCACCCGCCACAACCCACCTTGGTTGAAGAGAAGGACGAGGAAAGTGTGATGAATCGGATGACGTGGGAATAAAGTGGTGGGGAAAATGGGAGCGCTGAAATGGATTAGCATACCCCCGAGATTGAGGGGTTAAACTGAGCTCAAATATGACCCGTAATCAGACGATAAGAAGTTCTGTTCTAGACAGTTTGTGAGAACTGCTCAAAAATTAAGTTTTCAAAATTTAGTTGAGATAATCGTGGAAGAAGTCCTACAAAACCCAACCGCCAATACCATCAACCGAGAAAAAAGAATTTTAAAAAAACATTTTCATATACACAAAATCGATCAGTTCTTACAAAGATTTCAATAATTAATCGATTGTTTCTATTGATGTACTATAAACAAAATAATCCTACATTAAAGAGACAAAATAAACACTAATCTTTGCTCCAAATATCGATTTGTCTCCAAGTCAGTATTTTATAGCCCCTAGGAAAAATTCAGGAAACGAACGTTTTTAAAACCCTTGTTCAGAGTAACATAACGTAAGAAATTGAAGAATTTCAATTCTATAATTCCTGGATATAAATACGCAACTATCATAAATTAAGATGTTAGAATTCCATTCATGTTTCATTATTAAATGAATATTGA
Source organism: Ascarosepion bandense (assembly GCA_037127315.1). Lineage (NCBI taxonomy): Eukaryota > Metazoa > Mollusca > Cephalopoda > Sepiida > Sepiidae > Ascarosepion > Ascarosepion bandense. Next base: position 1,698,276 of record JBBBDQ010001755.1, read on the forward strand.
TTGGGAACAAGTCGATATGAAGGGTAAAGTATCTCGTTTTCTTTACTAAAAGATTATTAACTTATAATCTATTAAAATATAGAGACAAACCAAGAAATCGATCACAAATGGCAAAGTGCACGAATCTTTTTCATATTCAGCAACCGACTAATGTCAACTGTGATAATAAGTACATAAATTTCTGTAGATAAGTCCCTCGAAAAACAGAATATTCGATGGTGTGAAATAATTGACTTTGTTTCCTTGATTGTCCAAATTGATTTAGCGGCAATATTTCAGATATGATATAAATACATACATACATATATACATGCATACATACATGCATACATCCTTACACACACACACACACACACACACACACACACACACACACAGACACACACACACAGACACACGCATGCTTATGTTGATAGGGGTCGCATTCGAATCCTGCCGAATGACACACATTTTCGTAACAAAAATTTATCGTAAATAATCAGGCCGGTAGAAAGAAATATACAGTTTGATTAAAAACAGATTATCTACTCAAAACGAGTATCGATTAAAACTAATGTTCAAATAAATCATTTCAATATGTCGGTTGTTAAGCCGTTCCGTCGGTCTTCAGGATTATCCGTAATATATATATATATATATATATATATATATATGACAAAGGGAAAAGCGTTACTCGTGACGCATTTCGCCCTTTCGGATTTCATCGGATAAATTTCGTTATGTTGGTGTAACTAAACATGCGTACGAACCAACGAACCAGGAATGCGAGGAATTTTATTTATTATTTCTCTTTTTTATTTAATCCTGGTTCGTGCGCAGCAATTTAGTGCGAAGCGCGTCACAAAAAATAGTTTTCAACTTGCATTCTCTTATATATATATATATTCTCTTTATATATATATATATATATGTATGTTCTCTTTATATATGTATATATTTTTTCTCTTTATATATATATATATTCTCTATATATATATATATATATATATATATATATATATACACATATATATAAGCATATATATGAATATATATTTACATGAATTCACGAATTGTGAATTGGTAAATAAAGTCGGTATGATTAACTGGCATGTTATATATTCGACTGAAAATCTTCAAACATTTCATAATAGATCTGTAGAGGTAAATATACCTACCTTGCAAAGCGCTTCACTTATAGAAGTACTTATAGAAGTACAATATTTTTCAAACAGATAAATCACTTGGATTATTGAATATTTCATCGGAGTAAATAATTCAGAAATTTTGTAAAGATTGGTAGCCATTTGGGATTTGATGTCAGGCAATTATCTGAAACTGCGAATGAAAAGTATCTTAGAATTCGTTACTGCTTTTTGTGACATGCGATCTATCAAAGATACTTAGCAGTTCTTTTAAGTACTGCCGCCTGATCCCAAACATCAAGATATAACTATGGAGGAGGAATTATAATATTTTACTTAAAGACGTACGAACATTTTAAATTATGCATTTATTTCAGAATCATAATCACCAAATTCATATATATATATAAATGATGGCACACTTACACAAATTTGTAACATTATTAAGAGAGAGATAGAGAGAGAGAGAGAGAGAGAGAGAGAGGGGTCGTATATGAGGAACAGGTGAAAAGTAAACAGTCAATACGAATTTACAACGGAATATTTTCAGCAACTTTTATGTATACACAGAATTAACATGTAGATCCGTATGTGTGGATAT
>JBBBDQ010001755.1:1702500-1732500 GCA_037127315.1 Ascarosepion bandense
CAGTATTTAAATGAGAAGATAAATGAATGTGTGTTTGTGTGTATATGTAAGTGCACACACAGACTCATGTGTATGTACATATGTGGATGTGTTGACGTATGTGTATGTGGATATAAGTAACTCTACGTAATTGTTTTAATATGTAGAGTTATATGTATATACGTATTCATGTGCTTGTGAGTGGGCATATAATGAGTTCATGGTCACTATATCAGGAGGATGAACTCTTCTCGTCCGGTCTAATAATCCTCAACCGAGATAAAGCCACAGGCTCTGTTCTAGAATATCTTATTTGCTTTCCATTTCATTTAGAAATATTTATTCCGGGAAAATATTTGTACCGAATGAAACGAATATAGTGTGGTCTGATGTAATGAGCCAATTTAAGGCATAAAAAGGAATTATAATATATAACTAATCTAAATGATATATTAAGTTTTCTTTTACATATATATATATATATATATATATATATATATATATATATATATATATATATATATATTATAATTTAGAACATGTACAAAATTTCGTAGTGGATATAAAAAAAGTGTACATATTCTAAAATATAATTTATGATAAATATTCACAGCTCCAATTATATATTGAGCACTGTTTTAAATTAATGTTTTGGACGTTGTAAAATTTTTCTTCGTTCCTTATTCACCCGGATATATATATATATATATATGTATATATATATATATATATATATAAATATATATATATGTGGGTGGGTATATATGTATGTATATAGAAGAGAATGTCAGACTCGTATAGACGGAGAGAAGAATTCAAAATATTTTATACAATTAATATAGATTATTATTTATATAAAATTGGAAAGCTCAGTGGATATCATCTAAAGCATCATAAAATATTGAAAGGGAAACTCAACACATAGACTGTTATATTTGAGGATTTATTTTGTCAATGTATATTTACTTACATTGCCTCTTTCAGATTGTTGTAAAAGTAAGAATGGAAAAAAAGGTCTGAAAGAGAGAATGTAAGTAAATTTACATCGTCAAAACAAATCCTCATTTATAACCGTTTAACTATGCGTTTATTTTTTCTTTCAATATATGTATATATATATATATTTGAAAAGATTCTTAGTCGTACAAAATTTTATTATAGCAAGGAATAAGCGGAACTTTAATGGCATGCTAAACGCTAAGAACTAAAAAAACAACCGGTTTTGTCCCAGATATCCACAGGTTTTAATTATTCTTAAAAGATAAGAAAATTTTAATGAGAGGTGGGGAAAAAGATGATGAAAAGAGCTAGAGTCCTATATATATATATATATATATAGGAAATGTTTAAAACAATCTTTTTTTTTTCGTGACATGTTTCACCAATGTACCATCAGCACAAGGTAACCATTATACAAGATCTCATGGTGGCGAGATTAAAAGTGAGTCTCATTAAACGCCTGAAGTTAGTGTTTTGATTTTCTTATATCGTTACATATATAACGTAGATTCTAAATGTTAAATATCTTTTAATTATTCAATTACTTTCTTGTATAAATATCATTTACACATTTTTCAATATTTATTTTATATGAAAATATGTAATATGTTTGTCTGTTTGTATATATGAAGTGTCATAATCTAAGACACCTACAATTAGTAGACGTCATATAACCATTTTGTGACTAAATTAGTGTTGAGAAATGCAGGAAACTTTCATCATTAAAAGCAAAATTAATATCTAGTTTCTATAAAGATACGTGTCAGATGATTTGAAAGCTAACTAACATTTCATTTTGACCTCAATGACTTTCTATTTGACGTGGTGTGACTTTCTTCTATTTCTCATCCACATCTTTTCATGGCAATTTGCTTGATGAGATTTTCTCCTTGTTGACATGAATTGAAGAGTGTTACTTGATTGGCGAATAGGTCTCATAGTTTTACTTTTGAAGTGGTTAGATGCAACCGTTTGTTTACTTCTAAAAGTATACTTTCTCGCTCTTTTCGCATATGAAACTGTCTCCCGGTTTCTTGCTCACCTGCTAACTACAATATTCAATGGTTTAAATGCAACGTGAGTCACCATCTTCTGATTTTTTTTTAACCCTGACCCTTTATTGTCCTTTCTTCTCGCTTCTCCCTGGGTTTTAGTAGCATTATCACCTTACTTGTGGGTGAAACGATTAATATAATAATAATAATAAGCATGACATGGAGCCATAACAACACACTACGACCTGCCTTAGACTTGGTAGGTAGTGCGACCATAGCAGAAATCGATTTATAATAAAAATGACATAATAATAATAATAATAATAATAATAATAATAATAATAATAATAATAATAATAATAATAATAATAATATGTAAACAAACACCGGGATGAACACCACCGAGCTCCGGTTACAGAAATTGAAGATGTCACCATTCTATGGGATTACACCATCTACACAGACAAAATAATTGAAGCCAATAGGCCGGGAATTATTGTTAAGAACTAGAAAGAAAAAACTTACCTAATAAATGATATAACTTCTCCAGCGGATTGTAACATAGCAACTAAGGAATTCGAAAAACTGTCAAATTATAAAGACCTGGAAATTGAAAAAGAAAAAATGTGGAAATTGAAAACAAGAATCGTGCCAGTGATAGTAGGTGCACTTGGAATGACAAAAAATGAAACAACACATTGAAAGAATCCCTGGAAACCCCAGCTTAAGAGATATACAAAATATTGTCTTGTTAAGTACAGCCAACACACTAAGCAGAACTTTGTCTGTGTAACGCTAGAGATGTTAGGGGAGATATAAAAAAAACATGAAATGGAGCCATAACAACACGCCACGATCTGCCTTAGGTCTTCCTGCAGACTTGGTAGGTAGTGCAACCATAGCAGAAATCAATTTATAATGAGAACTGTTATAATAATAGTAATCTCTCTAAAGTTTTATCAAACTGATTTATTTTGAGACTGAAACCAGATCATCCGAGATACAAGTGAGCATCACTTCCAACTTTTCTTATATGTTTAATGATCTGTCGAGGCCTCATCCATGTTTACTTTGTATTTATATCTGCTCATATTTGTGTTTTGTTTGTGTATGGAGACAATTTTGAGATAAAAGAATGACTCTTTTTTTCTAAACAAAATTGATGAAGCTTCACTATATATAGTAAATGGTTTTCTTCTAGTTCTTTGGATAATATACATCTACGCGTATTTTTCAGTAGTTCAGAAGTTGTCGTTCAACAGACAATGTCGTGAAGTTGGTCGCTTTCTGCTCCAATAGTATTGCTTTATACGTTTTCTCTGTAATCCACAAATTATAAGTTCAACAAAACAAGGGGAATAATTGCAAGTAATATAAAGGAATAAAAAAAGTCTGCTAAAATATGAAACAACAAATAAATATAAAATAAGTAATGTCGTATCCATAAAACAATAAAGCAACACCCATATGGTCAGGTGCCCCTACCGTTCTCCTCAGTGTTCTTGACAAGCTCCAAAGGAGAGTCTGTAATGTGATAGATACTGATCTGGCGACTCGACTGCAGCCACTTCCCCATCGTCGAAATGTGGCCTCCCTTTGTCTCTTCTATAAATACTTCCATGGCTTCTGCTCGGATGAGCTTAAGTCACTTAGGCCTCCTCAACAGGTGTTTACTCGTGCAACCAGACTGGCAACTGGGTCCCACCCATTCACAGTCAGGTTAGCCAAACGCAGACGACAATTCTACTCCTGCAGCTTCCTCTCTCGCACTTCCCGCCTGTGGAACTCACTCCCGTATTCTTGCTTTCCTGACGGCTACAACTTCCAGAAATTTAAATGCAAAGTCAATACTCATCTACTAACCACTGGCCTCTAGCTCTCTCCCCTCCCCTGTATAACCATCCCTTTCTCTCCACCTATGTATCTGTCATCACACCTGCTTTCTCAGCTTTCTATTGTTCCTTTCTAACTAGTTTTTACTCCTCACTTTTTCTAATTAATCTTTTTACATTTATGTAACCCCCTGCACATCAGTGGCGTTTCCGCCTTGCTCGGGGTGAAATGATTAAAAAAAAATAACAAAAATAGCAGCAAAAACATCAATAATAATAATAGGAACTGGAAACTGACTGTCGTGTGGATGAGACGTGAAAAGATTTCCCCGGGTGTAGTCCACCAGGATGAAGATACAATAATTCACTAGGATACTGTAGATTGTTGTTGCGTTGACGAGTTTTTCTGTCACTGTATAGTGCGCGGTCTGGTGCAGTGGATAATGACTTGAAACGAGGAATCGGGGAGCCGAGTTCGATTTCCAGTTGAATTCCCTGCATGTACTTACACACAAATACCCTTAGGAAAGATATTAATCCATCTCTTCCATCTAGTTATGGGTTAAATAACAGGACAGATTGGGTTCTATAGCCTTGGGTGGCAACCAGTCTACCGCAGAAAGTAATGGCATCCTACTGCGGGGAAATCTTCTGCCCAGCCAGTCATGTCTCGAAAGAGACATGATCGCCCAAGCGTGTATCATGTATGATACTTAACTCATTGATATCTAGTGCAAACCTTTAATTACAAATAATGGGAATCTGAGATATGCTAAAACAATAATAATAATAATAATAATAATAATAATTAATATTTATTTAGCAGATCATGGTAGTTTAACTGATCCCCGCCAAACATTTTCGAATAGGTCTACTATAAAATATATTAATAAGAAAAAAATAATTTGATAGCATCAAGATGACAAATTTCTTCCGGGAAAATGGAGAAGATTAACGGGAGAAGGTAATAATTTCTCTCACTCTCTTACACAAACACACACACCCACACGCGCGCGCGCGTATATATATATATATTATGGAATTTAACGGAGATTAACAAAATGGTCTTTAAATAATATGTTTGAACATTATTTTTGATCGATGCTCGTATTTAAGTAGATATTCTGTTAATAATCAAAGAGTATTATATAATTATTTCTACCGGCCTGATTATTTACGATAAACTTTTGTCACGACAATGTCTGTCTTTCGGCAGGATTCGAACTGCTGATCATTCGTGGTCGAGAGGTCTAAGACGCAACAGATCAATTAGCGCGCTTCCTTTATGTGTATAGAGGTCGCAGGTTCGAATCCTGCTAAATGACACATATTTTTGTAACAAAAAATGTATCGTAAATAATTAAGCCGGTATAAATAAATACTATTTGATTATAAACATAATATCTACTTAAATACGAGTATCGATCGAAAATAATGTTCAAACATAACATTTCTTTATATATATATATATATACTACGAAAAAGGTAACATCATTTTCATGAGCGGCAGAACTTTATTTACTTTTACCTTAGCAACGGTACCAAAGCGTGAGTAAATTTTCTAGCAAATGATACGACTACTACTATTACTATTACAGCTAATACTAGTAATAATAGTTTGTTGTACTAGCTTTTTATGTTCAATTAAGTTGAAACATTTAAAAATGACATCGTTTGCTTGCCTTAGTTCCTTGGTTAGAACCTGACATGCAATTCTAAAAAAATATGCTGGCTTAAAATGTTTCGTCTTTAAATACTATTAATAATAACCAATCAGTTTTTTGAAAACTAAAAGTCCATTTAGTTAAAAATAAATACAAAATAAAGACAGATACAATTTTAACGACTTCTGCGCTTATTTGAGGAGAATGAAACGTCGAAGTACTGCAACAGAAAACAACAACAAAAAAAAAATAAAGAAAGAAAAGTAATCAAGAAAACAATGATATATAAGAAAAAAATATTTCAGGTATAAATCAAACCATTGTATATTACTATTTAATATAGGTAATTAAAGTGGCTTCTAGTGTGGATTACTTTAAAAGTATGTTACGTTCGATATCTATTCATTTTCTCTTCATAGAATTTATATTATGATTATTTTTGAATTTCTACACTTCGACGTGATGTGATAGCCATTACGCCACGTCGAAGTGCACAAATACGAATTTCATAGTTGACTCGCAAAATCAATTATGACTGAGCAGTGAGTTCGATCCCCACTATTTCCGAATATATTAAGAGAGACTTCTTTTTAATGAAACAATCTCCAACTATTTTTCAAATGTAAATTTTGCTTTCCTTTTCTATCTACTAATCTTTAAGGATTTCCAGTTTTATGCTAAAGATTTTAAACATTCCCGTGTCAAATTTGCAACGTTTGGAAACATTCATATTGGAACAGGAAAAGAAAAAGAAACCAAAATATATTACAACAGCTAATTATAAAATAAATATAAATATAAAATATTATTATTTACTGTTTTTTTTATTTGTTTAATGATTATCACCGTGGATTAATAAGGCATAGAATTTGTCAAAAAATAAAAGACATCAATATGAAAATCTTTAGTAAAAATCTTTTTTACAAAATTTATCAACATTTAATAGGCAATTAATAACAATTTCCTTTCTTTCCTCTTAAAGTGTAAATAATTTTCTTTTTCACTTTTTGTAACAAACACACATCACCAGGTTCATTATGCTAGAAGCGAGCACCAATAAACTTATTATTAAGCGGAAATTCTAGCACAATGTTCTTTATCATTTACACTCCATATTTTACCAGTATTGCCCTAACAAATATCTCGCTACGATGTACCGTATGTTGAAATAATAGACATATCCTCATCTAAATATAGATTGTGTTATTAAATGCAACAACAGTGCCCATCATCCTTATTATAAAACTTATGTATTTATATATGACTATACGGATAATATATGAATTAGTAATACCAGTAATGAAATTGGGCCGTTTATTTATTATCGAAGTCAATGGTGATTATTTAAAGCAAATAAATGAAAAAGCAAGATCTAGATTAACTTTCAACAGAGTCCTTTTCAATTTTGAAAATCTGTTTACATTTAGCCACATGCACTACGGAGCTATGCTTAGTATGGTTGGCCACTCGTATCCAGTGATACCTGTCTACTTGAGCGGCAAGCTAATCCAGTTGAAAGCACCTGCTCAGACACATTTTTGTCTGTTCAACATTCAAAGAGCTGATTATACTACAGCTATGCTGTGCGGACCTTAGTTTCTGGGAGAGAGCGAGTTATCTAGCGTGAACAACTGTCGGAATAAGGCCATGACGCTCAAAGCCTCGGTCACGATGACTTGGGACTTCGAGCTAGCATAATCATTAACAGCTCCCAAAGGAGCTTAGTAACAACAGTAAAAACTAATACTAACCGATAATAACAATTATGATTATTACCAATACTAATAGTAATAAAATAAGTAAACTTACGACTACAACTGCTAAGAATAATGCGTTTTTTCGTGTTTACATCAGATGTTCGGTTAGAATATCAGAACTACTCAGAATATTACATTAACGAAAACTAATAAGAAGACTTTTTGGACATTCGGGAGACATTCTATAATGTAATGCCCAAAGTTTAAATCAGAAGCAAGTGATGTGAAAGCAAGTATGGCCGGGGGTGGATGTGCAATGTGATCCCTTTAGAACATTACAAACGCCGAACATTTAAACCTGCGGGTAAATAGTATATTATCGAAGAATCAAAAGAGAATATTCTGTGTGATTATCAGAATCAAATGGATCCAAAAACTGGAAACAAGTGGAGTAAATAAGAAACGTTGCCCACGTTGCCCAGCAGACAAAAGAATTGAAAGAAAGAGGAAACATATCGAAAGAAATGAACGAAATGTCGAAGCGACGAAGAACTGACGCTTGTCCAGACAGAATTTATTCAAGCAGAAACAATAATGAGGAATGCGTGAAAGATTGAAAAAGGTTTGCACTCACTCGACTTCCAGTGAAAATGACTGAAGATTACTGGTGAAAATTCACAGTAAACAAACAAGAATAAGAAGCAGTAAATAATGATAATAATAATAAAATAATAATAATAAGTCAGTTATAATTAGAAAATAAGAATATGAGTAACTTATAATGATAAAAACACTAATTATACATGCACACGAGTGTACATATAAATATATATATGTGTGTGTGTGTGTGTGTGTGTTACATAAAACAGTTAAAACTTGCCCAAATCGAATGGAAATTTTGGTGAGTAAATTTAACACCCGTCTCATCAGCAAGAACAAAACATTATGATAAAATAGAATATAAATAATATATATATATATATATATATATATATATATATATATATATATATATAGCAAGGGGGATCTGTTAGAATTTCTCTATAACAATTCATTTATTAAATCTTTCAAATTTCCGAGTGTTTAAGAGAAGTCTTCCTAACGATATACATCTTATCTAAATTTAACACACACACACACACACACGTATATATATATATATATATATATATATATATATATATAATTTTTTCAGTATAGTTGGTTTTCCTGATTTGTAGGAGTAAGTGTGTGCAAAGATATTTGCACTCCCTTAGACCTAGAAAACGGAAAAACTTAAGGACGCTAGAAAAACTTAACAAAAATTCAATTAAATCTTCCTTTTCGGCCAAATGTAATGAAAGCTGTTTGAAGTCACTGTCCAAATACATATATATATACACGAATATATATAAATATTTTCTGGTGTTAATAAAACAGTGCTTTGTGTAATATAACAGGTTCGTAATAATTACCTGATGATTCCGTATTGTCTCAAGCTCCGAGTCGTGCTATAGACGTAGAATAATATGTATAGAGCGCATTTATATATAAACTATGCTATATTTATAAGCTAAAGTGTTCAATATCTAGTACAGAGTATATATAATAATTGAAGTGTCCATTAAAGTGAACAGCCTGAGGCGACACTGTATTTGATGCCCACATGTCTAACGCAATCGATTGAGTTAAGCGTGAAACAGGGTGTTGACTCCAATGAATATATCTATCTATCGATATATACATACATATATATATATATATATATATATATATATATATATATATATATATTGATTGTTTAATTACTTAGTTTCCGGTCATAATAAAATTAGAGCAGTGAACATTTGTATTAAAAATATTCAATACAATTATATTGTAGAACTTTGAATATTTTACATTTGTAAACGAGTTATTGCAAATCATCTGAAGACACCACTCATGATAGAAACTCCTTTACAAATGGAATATATATATATATATATATATATATATATATATATACTAAAAGTAAATATACATGTTTTTCCTCACTGGTAGCACAATTATGGCATACATGCACGATACAACAGTCATGTACACAGTTGTATATGAAACTCAGAATTGTGCTCCCGGTGCAAAACAACATATATATTTGTTTTTTTTTTTTAGATTTTAGCTCTGTTATGGTATATCGAGCAATCAATATTTTTTTTTTACTTCTGTTTAGAAATACATGCTGCAAAATATAATCTTTACGTTTACCTTTGATAAATTTTCATACTGGGCAAAACGTTTTGCTTATAACAACAAAATTCCTATTGTTTTTATTCATATACATATTTGTACACCAGCAACTGACATGCAACTCTCTTCTACAATATTCGTACTAACATAGATACCAACTCCTTTACTTGAACTAATAGACCGGAAATAATAATAAAAACATTCCAAAAATTTACATTTCATCTCATAGAAAAGTTCATCTTGTCTGATATAAAAACAGCACATTTGGGTTTAAGAATTTGACAAGCTTTCAAAATATAAGAAAGTGAGAGATCGAAAATTTAACAATTGTGCTATTTCAACACAACTAATATAATAATTGGATGACTAGAAATAATTAAAAAGAATGCGTATATACACATTAGCAAAATCTATGGAAACTCGTAACCATCCGAAAAGCAAAAGATTATACTCACGAAGATCGCTCACATTTCCAGAAAATATTCTGAATTTATTGAACTCATTATATTTCTCAAAGAAAAACATTTTCTACTTCATGTCTCAGACAGAGGAATTGATAAAGTTTGTATCAATTAGTAAAATTCGATACAGTAATAATAATAATAATAATAATAATAATAATAATAATAATGAGACACATAAGGTCATTCCTGTTTTAGTTTAATCCCTCGATTGGCTTTATGGGGAAAAGTTCCGATAGACTCATTAAAAAAATTGATACAAAATAAATAAATAAAAACGGGAATGAAAATGTCGTTTCTCACAAACATGGTAACAATCAAAATAATCAACAGTAATCAAATCAGATTTTTGACCATAATGTAAAAAAAAAGACCCCGTGACTGTTATTGCTTTTTATTTAAGAGGCGCTCTCGAATCCAGTTAAAATGTTTCTATTTCAATAACTGATTTTAACTGAAAAAAAAGTCCAGCTTTTGGAAACTGTACTCAATCTAATTTTACTAATACACCTGTCACACTAAAAATATATTCGTAAATATAAAACGTAATTGTGAATATATATATATATATATATATATATATATATATATATATATATATATAAACAGGAGTTCGTCTGCCACAAAGCTGAGATTTGTCTTTGCCGCAGATGCCATGATTTGGTGGTAAAACCAATGAAGGCTTTTAAAAATAATTGTAGGATTTTGATTTCAGGGTAAACCGCCAAATGAACCTATATTTGACGTCATTGGCTCGCTACAATTCTCTCGCATTCTTCTGAACAATCTGTCACATCATAATCAGAAACAAAGGAGATGAAAGGAATTTCGTTGCTCTGCAGTTAACTTCTTTTCTCTTTCTTACTGGCCAATCAACACATGTCATTGCCATGTTAACGATGATTATATAATGTCGTAAAACAATTGACATATTGATCATGGTTTTCTCTCAATTGCGCCAACCAAGAAAAGATAGAAATTATAAACAATTTTAATGATTTGTTTTTTCGCGTGTATGAAAGCAAAAAGACGCACAAAATTTAAAATTAGATTTTAGTACGCTAAAGTTTCGATGTCTTGCTCGGCAGGTATTTCCAATGGCTGTCTCTTCGAATGAGCAGTTAGTTTTCTCTTTTTGTATGATCGTTTCTGTTAAAGTTCCCGTTTTCGGCAATTCATCCATTATTCGTCGTGATAAGCCGAGTGGTGTTGGTGTTATTAGCATTTACGAAATAATTTTTAAATGTCACCGAAAATTCATTTCTAGTGTTAACATATATTAAAGTAATAAAAATTAATGGTAAAATAGGCATGCGTGTGTATTTCTGTGTCTACAGACGTTAATATATATATATATATATATATATATATATATATATATATATATATGTCATCCAGAGACAGATCTATTTCGCTGCATCACAGCTCATCAGTAGGGTTAGACATCCGATTGCTTTTAACCCAGGATTGAAACTTGACCGATTTGGCGTCATTCGGCAGGGTTAGCGATTCTTCCTCTGAGCTATGGGCGCTCGGTAGAAGGGGGCAGACTTTTAGCGTTTGATGTATCATACGCCAGTAGCAAGAGTGCTCTAATTCATTACAGAATGAGCGATGCGTATATATATATATATATATATATATATATATTCGAGTCGCTTGAAGATTGCGAGAGCGTGAAACTTGAGTAGCAACTCGAGCTATTCTTCGCTGATTGTTAACGTTTTTGCTCTGTCTAGGCATTCTACGAGTTGAGCGCCCTTTCATTTATCCCATAGGCAGTTGTTTGTTTTTGGTCATGTTTTATTTTTTCGTTGGCCTTTCCTTGATTTTTATTAGTAATCTTATAAAAAAAGAAAATAAATATGATTAAATTTTGTTTACTGCACCACAAATATTTAGCATTTGTTGGAAAAAATCCTTAATCTATATAATTCATAATTGACCATATTCTTTTTTTTAATTGCGCTATAAGCTCTCTTTCATTATTTTTGTTTTTCATTTTTTTGTCAAGTTCATTACATGGTAACTCTGGTGGGGTGGACTTCAAACTTTTGAACTATATATATATATATATATATATATCAACTAAAGAACAGTTTCAAGACAAGTTCGATCTAGGCAATATGGGATTCGAGCACCATATTGACTAAAAAATGCTTTTAGACCTATTTTTTCTTTCTGTATTTTTTAAGTATTGTCGGTTTCATTCGAGACATGACATGAGTTTTAGGTTTTGGCAAGTTATGGTTCTCCTAGTGGGTTTTGCTTTCCTTTAATATATATGTATACTCATATTGGTTTATTCAAATGGCTTCCCGTAGTTAATATTTTTTGTTTTCACTCTCGCTTGGTCATGTGTAACGTCACAAGCTGTGATGCGACATTCGCTTCCAGAGTCTAAAATGCACGAGTTTGTTGTTGCCATGTAAACAAAAACATTTTTCATTATCGTTCGTGTTTATAATACATAATGTAATTTGACATCTTTGAAAATGGCTTATGTAAGCCGAAAGCTTAGATTAGATTATTAAAAAACTATGCATTAATATTGAAATTTTCTTTCTTCATTTAAAAATAATGCTAGTTAATTATTATTATTGCTTTTCAGTTGAACTGAGATTTGTTTTGTTATTTAATTTTTTGTTTTTACACCCACGGACCCAAATTTTGTATAAACTATCTAATACACAAATTTATCTTCTTTTCTTAGTTTAATATTTGTAGTTTCAATCAATACTACGTGTTAAACCCAATGTTAAACTCATGAGAAAATGCAACAGCCAATTAGAAAACTGAAAAAATAATACAATAGATATGCAATAGGCTGATGTTGTATGTTAAAGTTAAAATTTCTTCAATTCTGGTTACCAATATATATATATATATATATATATATATATATATATATATATATACATTGTAATTTTGTTATTTCAATGGTTTATAAAAGCATTATATCACTACATAAAAATGTTCATGTTTAAGAACAACACAGTTCTTCTTCAGGTGATATGTTAAAATAAAATTTTAACATATCACCTGAAAAAGAACGGTATTGTTCTGATACATGGACAACAATGTGTGGTGATATAATGCTTTTACAAACAATTTAATAACAATGTTACAATATTAAGCTCTATTCTGTATCGAGCACTCTTTATAAAAATAAATACTTGAACAATGGGTTTTAATCTACGTGTTTTTCACTTTCTTATAATATATATATATATATATATATATATATATATATATATATATATATAAACGAAGAAACAAATTATGAAAAAAATGTTTCAGTTGACGTGAATGAATGGACAGGGGAAAATAAATTTTGTTTAAAGATTTATCATGGCCTTTAGTAATAAAACATTTCACGCCTTTAACGCCATAATACTTTCTGTACCGTCAAACACACACACACACACACACACACACACACACACACACACACATATATATATATATATATATATATATATATATATATTGTGTATTGAGGCAGCAGATAATTTTCTGAACATATATTGTTAAATATAACAGACAATGAATGCCTATCAGTAAATTATCATGTCTATTATAATATTACAAGATTTAGATATTGTTAATATTTTTTGTTGCTCCCTCCGGCTCAAATTCCTCGTCCTTCTCGTTTTCGAAACTATTTCGATGATATGACATTCGCCCTTCCTCAGGATGCCTCTTGTATTTTTTAATCTCCAATGAATGTCCAAGTTTCCTCCTTATTTCATCCTCTTTGCAAGGTTGTTCTCAACATTCTCGTTCTTTCTATCGATTTCAATACTACTCTGTCTTGTGGATGAATATCAATGAAGAACCAATCGGTGTTACTTTGAAGAACTGTTGGCGACAAGATCTGAACTTCTTTAGCAAGGACATAAGTGGCAAAGAAATGACAGCTTATTTATCAAACAAATGCTTCTCATCGGCATTCTGAAATCCCTGCGTAATACAGAAAAATATGCAACATTCATTGTTTCCTAAAGCCGGGATGAAGACGAAAAATGTCCACTGAACTTCTTAAATATCATCATTGTATAATACATATTCTTGCTAATTTATTTTATGTAAATTGGCGGACATATATCGAAGTGCCCGGTTAACCATTTTCAAATTTTTTAAAATGCTTCTTTCATTGGAATATCAAAGTTAAGTATATTTTAAACAGAAATTTATACTTCTGTCCCTCACGAAGTATTAAATATAATACATTTTTCATAAAAGATTTGTTATACCTCTAATCAACAGGTTACGTACACATAGACGTATATAAGGAAACTTAATACATACAATTCTACTTATGTACCTATATATATGCACATGATTAAATAAGGTACCTGTAGAAAACATTGTTAATTTGACATTCCGTAAATAATTATAAAGAGTATTTGCTTTTACATATAAATAATAGATATACTTATAAATCTGTATCAATGTAAATGTGACAACACCAGTTATAATGCTTTATATTACCAATAGAATTTAATGAATGCAATATCCAATCATTTTCAAATGATATAATTTTACACACAAACTAAATTTTAAATAACAGGAAGTTATATTAATATATAATGGAGTTTCCACACAACTGATCGAAATGAAACATACAATTCAGAAATTGAAATGGGCATAAACTTATTGACACTACTGACGTAAATCTGCACAGTTAATAAAAACAACAAAATTGAATAACTGAAATATGAGTCTGAATAATTCCACTCCACAAATTTCTGCTGAAGTTATATAAATGATAAAAAAATGTTAAATTTAAAAACAGTTTCCTATATGTTCCTTACTGAATATCAGTTTTAAATAAGCCATAATGAATTGATAAGCTAAAAATACAAATTATCAATCTTTATTTAATAATTCTATCGGATCCATATTTTCAAATCATATATAAACAATATATTTACATAGATATATAAAATGTCTTATAGTGTCTTCTTTCTTGATATAAGTGCAACAAATAGATTTGAACATACCTTCGATTGAATGTCGATTATTAATATTAGATTAAATATTCGTGTGTATTCATGTAAAATGCATATAACCGCTATTTTCACTGTATAAGAGGAATTTTAAGTACTACGTAAACTTTTCTGTTGTTCAGATTGACTCCTTAAAGAAAGATTTTCAAGAAAATAAAAACGAAAGCAAAAATCAAGAGATATAAGCAGTTCATGGCGGACACTGGCTTGTTGAGAATTTCAAAATATAAGACATCGGGGAATTTCAAACCATTTTTAATTGATGCACAAATCTTACACAGAGAAATATGGCGGTACCTGAATGCAAATTTTACGAATGAACAAAGTCCATTTTGAAATATAGACAAAAATATGTATAATTATTGATGTACCAAATGCAATTGCTCTAAGCCGACCTACATTGTCCAGTTTATAAAAAATTTTGCAGTAAACAATTTAGAAATATTTCCAACTTATAATTCTAACCTTACTTATTTTGTGCATCATAGAGTGATAGAAACACAAAACAAGTATAAAATCTGTTGATAAAATTGTGGTCGAATTAAAATGATACTTTTCTGGATGTCGGACTAGAGGAGTTGCACTTGGATATTGATCATTGTTTCAACTTTGACGAATATTATTATTGTTACTATTAGCAGTTCTTGTTTTCACGTTTTCAAATCTGAAAGATGTACTTTTTCGGATTGTTTTTTAAACAAATGATTGATTTTTTTTTGGTATTTTCTGTTGTTGTTTTGGAAAAAGAAAAGACAAATTTTTGGCTTCGAGTATTCTAATAAAATTTATTATTAATAATATTATCTTTTTTAATATGCTTTTCAAACCGTATGTATTTTTTGTTCAAACTAAAAGTTGCAGCAATTTTTCTAACTCTTTGATGTTTATTCATTTTATCATGTTGTTAAAGAAAGATAATCCTTGTATATCCAAGAGATCTTCAACTGCCTACAACATCGAGCCAAATCATGTGCCAACACAGCGAATATGACTAAGAAATTGTACCCTACAACGTAACAATTCACCATGTATATAACAGTGGCCTGGGATAGAAGGGCGCAAGACGATAACAACAACCCGAAAAGAGTCTAGGACTGCCTACCCTATATGGTGATTTTCTAAGTGCAGCTTAGATGTGGTACAGTGTCAAACATATTGGGCACCCAATGAGGATCGAACTCACTACTCAAATGTGATTATTCTAGCGAGACAATTTTGTTAACCATTACACTACCCCGAGGTGCCCCTGCCTAACTTATATAAAGGGATTATCGGGAAAGATACAGAAAATGTAGTGTAACACTATTTTTGCATGTAGACAAATGTAATCACAAGTTTAGTACGACGGAGGAAAGGAAATTATTACTAGTGGTATTATTAATTCTGCAGATTATTGGTTACAATATGAATAGAGGAAAGTGAGCCTAATAGATGATAAGATTATCTATTGTCGATCGCAATATGAGTGGAGTGAAAAAATGACAATTACGGCAAAGCCGAGAATAAATATGAATTAAAACATTTGTGTGTATGCAGATGCATTATTGCACAAGATTTAACTAGCCGGGGTCAGACGACGGTCATCGCATTATTGACAATGGAAGTTCTCATACGACACATCTGGTAACCAGCTAGAAGTGAGTGAAAAAAATGAAAACTTGATTGTTTGTAATTCCTCAAACAATGGCGGTAGATTGTTCCAAAACGCAGAAAAAGAAGATCTTGCGTCACTGAGCTTTTGACAAGAGCAACAGAGGTCGGATTTGATAACTGTGAGAGATAAGTTAAATTAAAATTTCCAACATTAAAGCTGGATTGTTGACGTAGTCAGTTGAAGACGAAAATAAATGATGTCACTAGAAATATGGCCACTTCATTGGTTAAAGATTTCATTAGCATGGACACCCCGTGTCCGTCATACCCTCCCCAAGAGAATTTGGGACAGGCATAAAAACTAGAGCCCAGAGGTCCAACTTCAGTTAATGTTTCTGCACTGAGCTAAGGCAGACTATACGAATTTACTGCCGCCGTCTGAAAGACCTCTCTTCGGCAGTTTCCATAAAGCTTCGGTGGAAAGCTTGAATAAAACATTTTAAATTGTCACAACTTGAAAACTCCGATTGGAGTTATAAATGTTACCAGCGAAGAATTTGAATTAATGTTGAGAAGATAAATTGAAAACATTCACTTCCTTGTAAGGATCAGAAATTGACGATTATATTCTATTTTTTTTTTGTATTTGGAGGATTTTTGCGCAAGTAATTCAGGCATTCTTCGATTCAATTTTGGTGCCGTTCTTATTAGCCCAATTGTGGGCGCGCGTCCGGTCTGGTTAACGTGGTAAAGAGACAGCTAGCAAGATTTTAACGTGCCTTCCTCAGGATCAAAGTTCATTGCCTGGGTGAAGAAGAACACCGTTGTAATAGATGACTTGAAAACCAGCTACTATGTCAAAGCCATCACGACTAACGATCCGAGAGCGTCGTCACACTAGTGGTTTATATAACATCAGAAAAATCTTCAGTGGTTCAACTCTTCGTAAATATTTCTTCCGGCTAAGAAACGTATAGAGGAGAATACGATTAAAGGCCGTGTGTACGCAATTTCATGCAGCTGTAGTGAGAAATATAAGCCATAAAAAGACCGCCCTCTTAAAGTTACGCCTGCAAAAACACCATAAAGATGGAACCCGAAGAGAAAAAGTAAAGTCCGCCATCGTTGACCATATATGTAGGGATCAAGTTGAAATAATAGACACAATAAGATCACTGAAAAAAGCAAAGAGTTAGGAAATTAGGGCATAAGCTAAACTACAAAAATCTCATAAGTTGACCAAGCATGGATATAAATACAATGTAGGAACCAGTAATAAATAGCGCTAAAGAAAATAACAATTATAGAAATTGCAATAATAGACCAGTGGATAGCACTGTTGGGTGAGTAATTCAAAATGTGAATTACCTCAAAAGAGCTAGGAATTCAATATTTGGCAAAATCTTGGGAAGTTGATTTATTAAAGAGAATTTACATATACTAACCCCGTGAACTCAGTAAAGGGTTCCGTTCGAATTCCGACGTATATCATCTGAAGCAGTAGAAATCAGTCACACCTTGCTAAAATATACGCTATTTTGGTGACCACCGAGTACTGTTGACATAATTAGTCTGGTACTCATGCTATTCATCTCTGAGTTCCCGACATACTCCAAATAAAATGATCTGCAATTTAATCGGCCCTGACTTGGCAACTCGACTTCAGTCACTTTCTCATTAACGTGACGTGACTTCCCTCTGTTTTTTCTACAAATATGTTCATAATATTGCTCTGACGACTGGTTTTTCCTAGTGCCCCGGCCTCATGTATTTAAAGGAATTGCATTTAGGTCCCTCTCTTTACATCTGAAATAGTTATATATAACCAAAGCTTCTACTCGAAAAGATTCTTTTGTCGCACTTCCCAATCGTGGAACTAGATTCCATTTACTTGATTCCCGTATAGCTACAATTTCCAAAAAATTTAAATGTAACGTCAGTTTCCGTATTCACTCTTCTTGAATGCCGTTTATCTCTTATCTTTATTTCAATACCCACTATGCCCAGTCTTCTCTCCCGGTAGCCTTCTGTGCAGTAGTACCGGTCCCGCCTTATTTGGGGTGATTAAATTATAATAATATATATTGCTTCATCAAACTTTCTCAATATCGAGAGTTGTTTTTTTATTTACTGTTGTCTGACAAGAAATTTACATTAAAACTGATGTTATTCTTTTCTCACATATTTTCCCTAAAGTCTTAACTGATTTCGAATATTTGCAACTTAGACGAAACTAATGACAAATTCTAGAAATAAGTAGAAGTGATTGCCCCAGAACTTCATGAATGGAGAAATTAAAAATGTTGTAATTTATCAAATTTTTTTGATACAAGTTGAGTATAATCGAATTTTTGTTCTATTTTCAATTGCTGATCATCTAAAATTGAAGGAAATATCTTTTAGAAGTCTATTTTTATTTTAATTGCATTATCTGTTATTGAGAAAGATTGGAATGGATTCTCGTTGTCTTTTTCAATGATTTTTCGGTAGAGAACCGTTTTTCTAGACTAATATAAAAATAAAGAGTGACCAGTCTGCCTTGTTTTACTCAGTGTAAGTGTATAGGTGATGCGTTTTCTAAAGAATTAATTTTTACGTTGAGGCCACAACTGAGATTTGAACTCGGATTGAGAATTATTATTTCTGCGCCGATAACCGTTACTCCAGTCAGGTTAGACACTGTATAAATGTTAACTCTGTACTATCCTTTCTTGAATATAGAACCACTGCCTCACTAAGCTAAGGCCACAGCTTCACTACGCTAGTGCCACAGTATTATCGCAGTGATATCCGTAGCAGGTAGGTTTTTGCAGAATAGAGTTTCTAGTTCCATTACCAATCGCTTTTGTATTCAGTTGCCTTTCTCCTAAACTGATTTCAGAGTGTTTTAGTACATAAGCAAACACAATGGCTACGGCTGAAATTTGAACTCGACAAGTCAATTCCCAATTTCTACAGCAATAATTGCTACACTTTTTGCACATCTTTGCCAAAAGAATTAGAAAAACAATATATTAAAGACGATTAATGAATTATATAATCATTTAGACTGATATAATTTGTTACAGTTTTAGTACGTTTAACCTTACAACAAAGTTTTGATCAATCTGTTCTTCGACGTTTTTCAGCAGGACGGACTTTTTGGAAATTACAAATTCTGCTAGTTTTTTGTTTTTCGTTATTGGTTAGAAAAACATTTTGTTTTATACATCTGAGAATAATTGTCGAATGGATCAGTTAAAATGTTATGAAAGAAAAATCAAAACAAAATAAATAAATAAAATATAAAAATGAAAAGCAAAGGCGATCGTGAATCCGAAGAGAAACATTTAAGTTAATTTATAGAATCCTGTTTTAATGTTTCTCTTTATTGGACTTCGAATTAAAAATATTTAATTTGATTTTATGTTTATAAATAGTTTAACATTTTTCTCATTTTCTTTCGATCTCTTCCTTTCTTTATATCTTCCTCTCACTCCTTAAATATATGTGTGTGTGTGTGCTTGTTTGAGTGTGTGCTTGTTTGTGTGTATAAGAGAGAGAAAGAGAGAGAGAGAGAGAGTGAGAGGGAGAGAGAAAAAGAGAGATTGTCCCTTACAAAATATCCGTATGTTTTTCAGGTTATAATTTACTTTTTCCCCGTCAGTTTTCTCTGCACACACTGACACGCACGCGTAGAGACATCTACACACATACACACACACACTTTCACACACTTTCACACACACACACGCACACACACACACACAACCTACATATGTGTACACACAAACACATGCACACACACATACACATATATATATGTGCATATATATATATATATATATATATATATATATATATATATCTTTCTTACTCTCCCCATGTATGTGTTTGTTTTTCTCTTTGTCTCGTTCATTTTTGGTTTATATATATTCCCGTCTCACCTTCTGTCTTTTACACTTTGTGTCTCTCTTTCTCTCACTATCTATCTATCTATCTATCTATCTATCTATCTATCTATCTATCTATCTATCTATCTATCTCTTTCTTTCTTTTTCCATATATGTCTGTTTTTTCTCTATCTCGTACTCTTTGCCCCCTACACACACACACTGACCCACACACACATACATATATATATATGTATACCTATCTTACCTGCAGTTCTTTCTATCAACACACACACACACACACACACACACACACACACACACACACACACACACACACATATATATATATATATATCATGTGTTTATTTAAAATATTTTCACTCGTTATTCTCGGGAACTTGGATATAGCTTTATTTGAAAATTTCATTGTGAAATAAGCTTTTTTGCAAATTTAATTGGATCTTTCGATCTTCTTATGCTACTAATTTGACGCCGTGTGAATATTTTGCCTTCATACACAAAAGTGATAAAATGTCTAAAACTAGAGGAATCGTCTAATTAATCCACATGTTGTCCTGAAGAATATTCGGTGAGGATTTATAAATTACATTTTTTACAAATATTTGAAGAGTTTTAAATAAAACAGTGACATTTTTTCTCCTGTGGGATTTAATTATCCATTAAAAATAAAACAAAAACAAAAAAAAAACAAAAGAAAAACCCAAATCTTCAAAAAACTAAAACTAAAAGCAAAATATTGCATGTAGAGTAAATTCTTGCTATTGACTGACATAATTAGAAATTTTCCATGATATGAAAGGTCCATGTTCTATCCCAGAAAAAAAACCCACGTTACAATCTGGCAGCTTCTTCCTCTTTTTCAAACTGGCACCATCCCAAATATAATTTCTCAAGTATAGCACTTACCTGCGTCTCTCTTCTATTAAGAAAATCTCTCCAATTGACTATTAGTCTAATTCAACACTGTCTATACATGGAAGGTCTTAAGAAGATTTGTCTATTCTAATTTTAAATTGTGATGAACAATTGTTTTCTCAGGGGAATCCCCGTGATTGCCATTTAAGCTTAACTCAAACGTAAAGTGAAAATCGTGCCAATGATCCATTGTCGAAGATACTGTGAAAATGAGTGAAAGCATCCCAGTAAATTCCTAAATCCTCTTTCTATCTTCTACCTTTACAAACGGTAGATCATTCTGAATATAGAACACTGTTAACATATACGGGCATATAAGTTAAATAATTATAACAGCACGTACCTCTAAATGAAAAATGGTTATAATTAAATAATTTTTTTTTGTGAGTATTTAAAAAAAAACGTGATGGCATTCAGTAAAAAATCCCTAATTAATATATTAATAATGATGAAGAAACATAACAAACTTTAAGTAGGTATAAAGTTCGGAGTTAAATAATTTTTATTTATTTATTTATTTTTGCAGCGGGTGCGTCAAGTAGGGGCTAGATACAATGGGTCTGATGAGTATTTTGGTTTTATCAGTTTGAGGTTAAGCCCTATAGTGTGGGTGTAGAAATGTAATATCTTATTAGTTTTGTCCAGGATTTGTTTTCATTTTTTTACCATTCACTCTTTTGTTGATTAGGCACCATCTACGCAACACACAATAAACACTCTGGGAATTTAATCCAAAGAATAAGGAACATAAACATGGAAAACAAGCAGCAACAATCAAAACATGACAGGCTGCAGAAGCAGTTGCAGCACTAACCAGCAGGCAGGTTAGGTTTAATGTTCCAAGTTCACTACAGCAAATTGTCCTACAGGACAAATAGCCTAGTAGGTTAAAGCGTTGGATTGTGAATTTGGTAAGATAGGGAATGTGAATACCTGTGCCGGGCAGGGCGTACTTGAGCTCAGTGGGACTGGGCGAGCAGTACCGAAAATAAGAACTTCGGTGACACGGGGATTTTGAGTTCGGGCTGCATTAAAAATTTAAAAAAAAACATATCCCCTGTAGAGTAAAAAAAAAGGTTTCAATCAAAATTTTGCCGATGTTTACCTAGATAGATACACAATTGAAGAACGCCGGAAAGCACAAAATTCGAAATACTGTGATAACAGCAAAAAAGATGTGGACAAAAATAAAAATATAAGTTGTGTAAATAATGGATGTGCGTTCACAGGATATCCACTCGAAACAAGAGATCGGAGTGCTGAGTTTGAATTCCAGTTGAATTCATGGCATTCACTTACGAACAAATATCCTTGGGAAATCTATTAATCAGTCTTCTCCCTCAAGTTATATGTTAAATAATAGAACAGATTGGGTTCTATAGCCTTGGCTGGCAACCAGTCTACCGCAGAAAGCAATGGCAACCTACTGCAGGATAATCTTCTGCCCAGTTAGTCATGTCACGAAATAGACATGATCGCCTAAAACGTGTATCACGTATGGCACTTACCTGACTGAAATAATGGAACAAAAGTATTTAGAAACCACATTACCAAATTAAAATTATTATACAACTTACCAAATTACTAAATAATACAACTCTGCAAACTAATTATTAACTACTGTACCTTCTCTTTCCCACAAAGAATTATTCGAGGAGAAATTTGCTTTAAATATGTGATTCGCAATAAGCAGCTTTCTTGCTCGCGTTTCCTAAAAACTTTAGAATCTAGCTCACTTAAACACCACATATCTAAAACTCTACTTACCTTAGGAATAGAGATAACGTCTTTCTCATATATGACATCTTTCTCATACAATGAGAATCTATTAAACATCAAAATGAGACGTAATAACATAGAATCAACCATCAAATTCCAATGGAATAAAACTCTACTTTTCCTCGACATCTTATTAATACGAAACGAGAACAAATTAAGTCTTAAACCAAATCGCAACTCCATAAATAAAACAACTTCTTCAATTTCTATTTCAACTACAGGCCAAAAGTAATTATAAATTTTTACCCCAGAACCCTTAGAATACGCAGCTCAGAACACCTAGATGAAGAAAAGAAATACATTGAAAAAACGCTTATATCACTTCACTTCCTATAGAATTACATTCTTTTCTCTAAAGAAAACGAGCACAGAAAGTCCACAAGTTCAAAAAGGTGGTCTTCACAGACAAAAAAAAAATCAAATTTACAAACCTCGACTCCGAAATCTGTTAAATAACTAACAACATTACCACCACTCCATAATTAACAGAGATATTGTTAACGAGAAAAATTAAACCCAACCCCACATCATATGCCGAGTATTATAATAAAAAAAACTACTTGCAACCCAGAAGAATTATATAGATGAAACACCCAGAAATCTAAGATCCTACATTTGTGAATAGAGGAGAGATAAAACTTTGAACACGCTTATAACCTACAGGAACTTCGTTTTAATAAATACCACACTAAAATTGATTCACTGATTCATTTCTTACCGCTCATCAACACCTTGCAGATTATTTAAACAAGAAAATATTTTCAAATTCTTAGAAAATTTGGGGATATTAGTGATAAAAATCAGACAAATTAATTTCATAGCCGGAAGGAGAAAATTTGGATAAATGCCATTCCCCTTGATGTTTGGGGTGGGGGGATTTAATATGACGATCTCAAAGGAAATTAGAACTCTATTTCATGATTAACAATTCTAAGCTATTTGTCATCTAAACTTACAGAACCTGGGATTTCCAAATGGTCACTGACCAGGCTTGATATTGCTTAACTTTTTTGATCGTACGGGAAGGGGTGTTTAAACGTTATATGGCCGTAAACTGTAACCTTAATGAGAAAAGAATATAATTGCTTAAGTAGAACATATTTTGAGGAATCCTAATGAATATTTTCCGATCAAAAACACACGCCAAACATATTTTGTTTTATCGTTAAATTTTATAAGATAAAATCCGTATACAAAGAATCTAAGATTAGTTGTAACCGGTGTAAAATAAATTCTTTACTATACACAAAAATCCTCGAACGAGATAGAAATATAAATGCACCCCCACCACACACACACACACACACACACACACACACACACACACACACACACACACACACAGACACACACACACACACACACACAGACAGACAGACACACACACACACACACACACACACACACACACACATCTATATATATATATGAATTTAATCAAGGTTAGCAACTAAGTCCTACCCTTTTACTGTGAAACCTCCTATGTAACCATCTGCAAAACAGTGGTAGTATAATGCCTTGCTATATGATTATAAAAATTCAAAAAAAATTATATATATATATATATATATATATATATATATATATATAGGAAAGTATATTAAAACGTTTTGAGTTTGAAAATGTGTTTTTTTGACAGTATTTGTTTATTTCTACTATTATATTTTATATTTCAGACCGCCCTCGGTCCTTCATCAGAAACAAATGATTTTAAAATTTGAATTAGTAACGTATTTCGCGAGATTTCGCGAGAGCTTCAGTGAAGGGTTTTTTTACATCACGTGACGCGTTTGTTTCATCACGTGACGCGTTTGTAGAGAGAGTTTTTGTTTTTGCATCAAGTGACGTTGAAAGCTCCAGATTTTTTTAAAAATTATGTTTGTAAACGTAAACCTATCTTTAATAATGCTTGTAAATTTGTTTTAGATAAAAAAATTTTTTAATTGTATCTAAAAAAGTTTAAAAATATTTTTAAATGTATCTAAAAATGTTTAGTTATTGAAGTATTTGTAAAGGTTCAAAGCACCTAAGTCCCGATTTAACCCTTGCTTGTGTGTATTTAATTTTAAAATCCAGTATTTTTCTTTCTTTCTGCGTGCGTATGTAGAACTAAAATTGGAATCTATTAGTAAACATTTGCAATTTTCTAAGGTGTGACCCGGTTGATCGAAATGTGCTTCTACTGGGGAATATTGATTATATTAGCGTAAGTTTGCGATTATTGAAGCGAAATCTAAAGCTATTACCGGATTTGCCAATATATCCACTATTGGGACATATTGAACAAAAGAGGAAGTATATAATGTTTTCGCTGTCACAAATGGGGCGTGGTGGCTGCAATTTGATTTTGTGTTGCGTACAGAGAATATTGTTTACAAATTAGGCACCTGGGTTTCTGACATTTTAAATTCCCTGATAGGTTTGTGTTTTTTAGATATTTGTTAGAAGTGAGGATGGTTGATAGATTGGGTGTTTAGTTCATTGCATTTATGGGTGGTTTATCGAAATATCTTTGATTTTTTGTTTGATTGGAGGTTTTTGTAATCATTTTTTATATTTTTGATAAGTGTGTGTGAATGTTGATTGTTGTTAAAAACCATGGGAATTCGGTTGTTGTTTTTCTTTTCTTGTATGTGAGAAGTGTGTTACGATTTATGTGGATGGTTTTATTTAATGCTTCATTTATTATTTTTATTGGGCATTTACATTTTAGAAATTTCTTTGTTAGGTTGTTAATGTTGTTTAGAAAATCAGGATGGTCTGAGCATATGCGTTTGATTCTTAGAAATGAGCTGTATACGATATATTTTTTTAATTTAAGGGGATAACAACTGTTAAAGTGTAGGAATTTATGTTGGTTTGTGGGTTTGTTGTATAGACTGGTGGAAAGTGTATGTTTGTTTAATTTTATCATGACGTCTAAGAAAGAGACGGATGTGTTTGAGTACTCCATGGTAAATTTAATTGTATTATGGAAGTTTTTGCAGAAAGTAAAAAAGTCTTTTAATTTGTCTACTCCATGAGTCCACACTAAGAAAATATCATCAATGTATCTAAAATAATGTGATGGTTTGTATTGTGAATTGTCTAGTATCTTTCTTTCTAGAATGTGCATAAAGATATTGGCATAACTAGGTGCCATTTTCGTGCCCATTGCTGTGCCACTGATCTGTAAATAGTGTTTGTTGTTGAATTTAAAATTATTGTGTGTTAAGTTGAAATTTACCAATTGGCATATATCTGTGATTTGGTTGTTAGGTAGTTTGTTTTTAAGGAACTCATGGCAGGCTGATACTCCTTCAACATGTGGAATGTTCGTGTACAGAGACGTACCATCCATCGTTACTAGGATATTATTATCGCGGACTAAGTTAATGTTTTGTAATTTGTTGATAAAGTCAGTAGTGTCTCTAATATAACTAGGTATGGCAGGCAATAAAGGTTTTAGGATATTGTTTATGTATCCAGATATAAGTTCTGTAAGGGTACCAATGCCTGATATTATGGGTCTGCCAGTTGGTGTGATTTTAAGGGCTTTTGAGATTTTATAGATCTCTTCATTGTTTGATTGTTTAGTATGATGTGGGTTGGATGAAGAGGTGTTAGGGTGTTTTTCTGAGATGATTTTGGGGAGTTTATGTAGTTTCGGGACAGTGTAGAATGTTGCTATTTTGGGGTTCTCAGGAATCTGTCGCTTTCAACGTTGCTTGATGTAAAAACAAAAACTCTCTCAACAAACGCTTCACGTGATGTAAACAAACGCGTCTCGTGATGTAAACAAACTCTTCACTGACGCTCACGCGAAATCTCGCAAAATACGTTACTAATTCAAATTTTAAAATCATTTGTTTCTGATGAAGGACCGAGGGCGGTCTGAAATATAAAATATAATAGTAGAAATAAATAAATACTGTCAAAAAAACACATTTTCAAACTCAAAACGTTTTAATATTCTTTACTATACATATTAAGACAGTATACGTGGATTATCACTATGCTATATATATATATATATATATATATATATATATATATATATATATATATACGCGCGTGTGTGTAAAAACTTTCAGATATAGCTATAGTACATCTTAAAAAATAGTATAAATAACGAAAAAAGAAAAATTTATATTAAACGTTTCGTCTTCCGTTGGACTTTATCAATGCAAATGTGAAGATTTATTTTTAAATAATTTACAAAAGTAAAAATGTTAGGTTTTATGATGTTATCTAATCAAAATATAAATCTGTGCCTGGGCATTTTTCAAACATCTGCATTCCTGAAAGAATAACCCCCATCGCAAGCCAACACGCACAAGTTTAAAAATGTTAAAAAATCAAAATATAACGGTTAAATTCATATATACTTGTCATTGAAAAGTATTTTAGTGTGGGATAAATACATTTTCCCATACTAAAATACACTAAATATTAATTGCATAAAACAAAAGCACAAAAATTTAACACTTGCGCTTATTAGGCATTAAAGTACGAAACTCTCAAATAACGTGGTGATTCTCAGGCCCTTTGGGAAAAATGCTGAGGTTCTTCTATGATGAAAAGAATTTTGTCCAGGACCCAACGAGCAACAGGCAGAACGACAGTTGGATCTGTAAAGACATCGAGGGGGTTCCCATCGTGAAGTATATGAAGTTTCCCTCCTCCGTCATGGTCATTGGCCTCATCTCCAGCGAGGGAGGACGTCATGCCTCCGTTCTTCTTTCTAAAGGGCCTGAGAGTCACGGCTAAGATCTACCAGGAGGTGCTGAGGTGCTTGGTGAAACCATGGATGAACGAGATCACCGCTGGATGCCTATACGTCTTCCAGCAGAACTCCGCTCATGCACACAAGACCAAGACAACCCAGGCGTAGCTGCTCAGCAATGTTCCTCACCACAGGTCGCCGGATATGTGGCTGCCCTCCTCACCCGACTGCAACCTCCTTGACTATTTCTTCTGAGGCGTGATCGAGACCAAGACGAACAATCACGCCCACATCACGGTCGACTCTCTGAAAGCTGCCATTGTGGAGGCGTTCGCCGCTATGGACAAAGACATGGTTGCCAGAGCGCATGACTCATTTCGCATCCGCCTTGAGATGGCCGTCGTCGGCGGCGGCAGTTACATTGAAAAATGATGTTGTAAGAAACTCTAACTGTTGCAAAATAAACATATACAACTTTTGTGTTTATTGCCTTTTTCGTTTTCCTTTTGTCAAGTGTCGGATTTTGCTGAAAGACCCTGGATTTTTCTTATAAGATTTCTTGTAAACCGGTAGACGAAAACAATGCAGTTTCATAAGTAAACAAAGCAGCTACTAAAAATAACACAAGTAAAGGTAATTAAAATTTGTTGAATTAATAGTTATAAATCCGTTTCTTTCTTTAGAAATATCTGTTTAAAGACACTATTCATATTTGCTTTGCCATAGATACACCCTGTAGCCGAGTGGTCGAGGCACATCAAAACTAATAAAGGTTTCAGACAGAGAAATATGAACTATTGAAAGCATGAAACTAGTAATCACATTGTAGTGTTAATTTCTATGCACACACTTACTTTCTGTACATACTCATATATAAAACACATTTCAATTCGGTCGGGTTTCAATCCTGGGTAAAAAAAGCAATCGGAGTCTAACCGTACTGATGATACGGCGAAACAGATCTGTCTGCGGATGACAATATATATATATATATATATATATATATATATATATATATATTAACATTTTACGTGACTTTTTAATGAAAAAACATCTCAACCATACCCACGTCACTGTACAACAGTTTACACAGTATTGCATAAAAAATTCTATCAACGATAACGTAAAAGAAATAAACTTCACATCAAAGTTATCATCTATTTCCATTCCTTTGTGCGTATGTCTAGCTCGTTAACTTTATTGAGGTAAAATTTAAGTTAATCTCGTAACTGAGGTATAAGAACTGTTTAGGACAGAACACGATTTGCATAAATAACATGTTTTCCTTTTCTTTTCTTTTTCTTTTCTTTTTTCTCCTAACTCCAACTGAACAGGTCGCCCGTCTACACATGCCGAGACGTGTTTGGGTTTCATATGCGGAGTATCGGTTAGCGTCGGAACAATTACGGCCAAATGAGTTTAATCCTCACTAGGTTCACCATAATTTCGTCTTTATGCCACATGTAAGTTACGCTTAGAAATTCACCATTCCAAGAGATGTGATTCCGTTTAACCATAAGAGAATTTATATCTTCGGCACACATTTGTCAGCTTCCAAAGTTTCCGTCTTGGATTCATTATTTCACCACTGACCTTTTATAGAATTATTTTCCCACAGCGATAATCATTTGTTTTTATCAGTTGGAAATTAACTCTGCTTCTTTTTACTTCATGGCTTCCTTTACGTACCTTTTCCTTTTTTTTTTCTTTTGCAGTTATTTATTCGTCCAATCGAACGCCAAACACAACTCGTCACTAAAGGACTGATTTGTTTCAGTTATAGTTTACTTCTATTTAGTTTTTATTTTTTCTTTGTTATTAGTTGTGTTTTCAACTTTGTGGCTTAGCCAAACTGCTTTATGATAACCTGAAGAAAAGCCTTAAACCAAAAAATAAATAAATACATAAATAAATAAACAAAATAACACACGATGCTCTGGAAGAGAAAAGTAAAGATCACCTACTTTTTCATTTTTTCTTTCTTTTTGTCTTGGCACCATTATTATCATTATTCTGTTCTTTTTCAGTTTTTCTCTCTCTTTTTGTTTTTTTAAAGACACAACGTGAGAGAAAGTTCTGTAAAGTCTGAAAAGTTCGTTTTTCTTTTCGAAGCACGCACAACAGAAGTTCTATAAAATTCAAAAAATTCATTTTCTATTTTCTTTTCAAAGAACACACACCAATAAAATTTTCTACTGTTCACAAGTTCATCTATTTTTTGTCCTTTCTCTCTCTTTTGAAATTTAACCACTTACAGACATCTCCATT
>JBBBDQ010001755.1:1737500-1890000 GCA_037127315.1 Ascarosepion bandense
TGAAACACAATAAGGAATTTCTTTACAAATTTAAACATTTGAAGTTGTCAGTAGCTTGTTTCAGTAGCTTTAGTTTTGATGTTGAATAGAGTTCTTTGAAATTCCGCTGTTCATTAGAGGCTGTTAATATATCAGCATATAATTTGACACTAGCTTTATTTAGACGCATGGGATACAAATTCAATGAATAGTCAACAAAAGGAAATGTTCATATAAAATGGTTAAACACGAGTTAGTATTCCAAAACAGTTAAAACAAATTGACAAAGTTGGTTTCACATAAAAGTAGTACGGTTGTATTAAGCATGAATAAAACTATATATTTTGATGTACTTAACATCGGAGTTGAAAAGAGTACCTTGAAATTTCACTGTTCCCATTACAGGCTGATAATGTATCGGCTTATAATTTGATATCGGGTAGACGCATGAATCTCTGTTGTAAAAAGAGAAAAAAAATTATGTGTTGGTAAAAAGTCACCGCAGGAAAGTTTACCAAACAGACACGCCAAATTCACAAGTCTTGTTTTAATCTCCGAAACACTATTCTCACGCGAACGACGACTCGAATAATAACAAGGACACATCCTCAAAATTGGCATACCACGTTTTATGCACTCGACCTGGCTACCACTCAGCCAATGAGCGCTCAGCTCAGTAAATATAAACGGCTACATGCGACACCAATTCTGTTTACCATTAAGTTCTCTCCGATTCTCCATCTGACCAACGCTCGCAAATTCGCCGTCGCCACACACCCTTATAAAACATACACCCGATTCTGACCCGTTTGTGTCGAGGAGGCAAGTCACTGCTACAATTTCAAAAATTGTTCATAAAAATTTGAGAAAGCCCGTTCAAACACTTGGGACTGTATTTTTCTTTTTCTTCTGTTTTTATTGTCTTGTAGATGGTGAGTCGCCATTTTATGTAATAACGGTAGAATGTTTTATGTCGTGGTCAACACTTGTAGTGATCAAAAAGTTGATTTGTGTATTCATTGCCTCGAAAGGTCATCATTATGTCGTTATCGCGGTTCTTTTGTGTGTACCTTGCGGGGTCATTAAATGTGTAGAGATCAGCGTTCTTTGCGAGGTCACCATTAAATTTGTTGTTTCCGTAAATCGCTCTCCTTTTATTTGGTTAATAAGTATTTTCACCTTGCTCGCGAAATTTGCCTTGATTTTTTTCTCCGCACGGAGGCAATCTTTTTATCCTATTGGTCAAAAAATAGATTTACACACTAGAATTTGCAAAGGTGAATAAAAGGAAATTATTTTTATTTTGAACATACCACACAACCATCACAATCAGCAGACCTCACATCAGATTTTCATGTCTGGTGCATTGAAATATTTTGTTTACAAACTCTTATTTAAAGATGTTTTAAAATATTTATTATAGCTTACACGTCCGGGATTAGTTACATGTTAATTTTGAACTGAGTTACGTAGGAAAATCTGGATAAATTGAGTGGTCATCACGATCACCAGATATCACATCACCAGATTTTTTTGTCGCGTCTACTGAAATATTTTGTTTACAGACTCTTATTTAAAATATTAATTATAACTTACACGTTTGGGGTTATTTAAATCTTAATTTCGAGCTGAGGTGAGTAGGAAGACGTGAAGAAATTGAGTGACTGTGATAGAGAGCTCGAACAGGTTTATTAAATTGGGCATGTGCAAAACATTTCCGAACCCCCAACAATTTTCTCCAGATTAAAATGTTGAAAGAATATAAACTGTTTCGTTTATTTAATCACCCGAAGTTTGCTGAAAAGCATGAAACTCAGAGTCGTGAGTAAAACGTAGCATATATATATATATATATATATATATATATATATATATATATATATATAACGAAGATTAAAGAGACTGGTTATAAACAACCAACAATTTGAAATGATTTGTTTGAACATTATTTTTGATCGATACTCGTATTTAAGTAGATATTCTGTTTATAATCACCCAGTTATTATATATTGATTTCTACCGGCCTGATTATTTACGATAAATTTTTGTTACGCAAATCCTGCTGAATGACACAAATTTTCGTAACAAAAAATTATCATAAATAATCAGGCCGGTAGAAATCAATATATAATACTGTTTGATTACAAACAGAATATCTACTTAAATACGAGTATTGACCAAAAATAATGTTCAAACAAATAATTTCGTATATATATATATATATATATATATAGGAAAGAATATTAATAAAAAGTTTTGAATTTAAAAATGTACTTTTTTTGAACAGTATTTGTTTATTTTTATTATATTTTATATTTCAGACCGCCCTCGGTCCTTCATCAGAAACAACTGATTTTTAAATTTGAATTAGAAACGTATTTCACGATAGCGTTCGAATTTTTTTGTTTAAAAATACTGTTAAAAAAAAGTACATTTTTAAATTCAAAACTTTTTATTAATATTCTTTCCTATACATATTAAAACAGTATACGTGGATGATCATCACTATATATATATATATATATATATACAAAACAAATACATAACGGTCTTTATTATAAGAGGAAGTATATAGCTGTTAATTTTCTCTGTTGATATTCATATTGACAGACAATCGCGAAAAGACTAAACTTGAGTAGTGCTGCAAAAATCATATTTTTTGAGGTGGGATAATGTGAATCGTTTTTGCTTTGTTTTAATAACATAGCTATTGAACAATGTTAGTTAATCTTTAAGTTAGGGAACTACCATGTGCACCTTTTTCTTAGTTTGTTAATTTTTCGATTCTTGTATAGGATTTCTTGATTTTCGATGCTAGTTCTTTTTTTCTTTTGTGAGCTTTCAGTTTGGATTTTATGCATATATATATCACTATTTACCTGAATACATAAATATTTAGGTACTTTAAATCTTTTACTTTTGTATAGATATACTCAGACCGAATGTTTTATTTATTCCTCACGTAACTTTCAGGTGAGCTGATTTGAAAATAGATATAATATTAGTATTATTTCTTAATGACTCATATTCTTTGTTTTCCTTTGTTGACTGTTATCGATCTGTTTGTAGTATATCCGTTTCTTATCGCTATTTATTTGGGAAAATTGTTTTATGTGTTGACTGGCAATTTCCCACTTGTTGAAATCATCATCTTCATGTCACTCGCTTCTTTTGTTTCTACCTATGCCAATCGAAAGGTTGTGATGAATTTAGCTATAATGAAAATACTTGTTTGAATTAATCTTGGGAAAATATCAGATCAGGTTTATTGGGAAAATGCATCTATAGAAATCTATGTTGATATGTCATGCTTGTTTTTTTAAAGATATATTTCCTAGTAAAACGAGAAAATAAAATCTATTTCCTCGGTGGAATATGCTCCAATAGAAATAAACATATTACGGCAACGAAAACTGGAATATACAGTTCTTCCACTGTTTTTAAATCAAAATTACAATAACAGTGAAATATAAACAGTGAATATACACTAACCTGCACATATTTTACGTTTCAACTTGCTTCTATTTCAGATTTACACGTTAGTATTACTAATGTCATTCGGGTTTATCTTTGGACATAAAGAAAGTTTTCCCTAAAAAGCTACTGGCAGTGAGAAAATGAACTTGAATTTGAAAGTCCGTATGAAAAAGGGCTTCATGCAAATTTACTTAACGATTCAGAGGTAATGTAAAGCTCATGCCACCACCATTTGCACAAGAAATATCCTGCAGAAGCATAGAAAACAGCCATGCACTGTCAAGCAAGAAAGGGTCAAGGAAAAATATTCAAAGATGTCCAAACAGAAGTGTTGATTGCTGCTTGTGATTACATTGCGTTGCGATATCCGGTATGTCGAAGGTGATTTCGAAACTATGCTTTTTTTAAATCATTTCACCCTAAACAAGGTGGTACCGCCACTGATGTGCAGAGGGCTACATAAGAGAGTTAAAGTTTTAGGCAAGAGGAGAGTGAAGAGAAAGACGAACCAGCTACGGGGAGGGGAAGAGAAAGGGCAAGAGAAGGATGTGAACAAAGGAGTGAGGACTGTTGCGAAGATATAGAGAAAGGAAAAGAACAAAATGCAAGGGGTAATGTAGAAAGGGCTGGAGAATGGGAATTGACGTTGCATTTAAATTCCTGAAGGTTATAGCTGTTAAAAAAGCAAGTATATGGCCAAATATTAGGAAAATGCATTCATGATAAATACCGTCTTCATATGCATTATTTACCTTAGTTTATATAAGATTCCAGTTAATTATTTTCTGTGAAAACTTCAAAATATATATACACTTTTGAGACACCCTGTATATGGCATATTTGTTTAGGTTCTATGCAAATTTCTATAGTTCTTTTGTTATCGGTTCAAATCACTAGAATCGATGACAAAATAGAGCAACTGGTGTATAGATGTTTTTGGGGAGTTGGGCCACACTTAGATTTATAGAATAAATCACATGAAACTTGGAAATTAATTGTAAATGACGGGAAAAAGCCAAATAATTTTTTAATTATTCGGTATAGCCGTCTGAATTTGTCTCTACCCGAAGACAGAGAGTGCGACTATTCTGATTTCGATGGAAATCTGTGTATTTATCGAAGTTCTTTTTACTGAGGCAGGATGCGTCACAAGGTCAATTCTTAACGGGGGATTTCCAAGCATGTAAGGCCCAGAAAAAAAAATTCCGTTGATCTTTCATAGGCAGAGTTGGTCTCTTGTCTGCTTTTAGCCAGACGACAATCTGCCCTTCGGCAGACCGTCATCTGGTTCCCTCTCCACCCAAAGGCAGAGAGTCAAAACAAAGTTGAGTTCGAGTGGATCTCTGTTGCTGAACTCTCTTTGGGTTCTTTATTTAAAGCATTTTCATGTTTTTATTTGTTTTACTGTCATTGTCTAATTTACTCAATAACACAAATATATCATACTTTCTGTTTCAAACAAATACGTTTTTATCTTGATCCTTAATCTTATGCTATTCTACTTTATTCTACATCAAAAATATTAAAATACATTATCTTCCTAAAACTACAAACTTGCAATCAAGCACTTCGTATTCTATTAAAAGAATGGTTGTGCTGTTTATGCTAAGAATAAAACAAGAACAGAAGTAGTTTTTTCAATGATTTCTTCGCATTTCCATTCCAGCAGAAAATTAAATTGCTAGTTATCATTCCAAGCGTTTCTGTTCGGAATCCTTTATTGTAGGCTCTTCGCAATCAATCCAAATCGTCGACGAATTATGCGCATCCTACCAGACGACCCCACAGTCAGAGAATCGATGTAATTTCAGCATTTTTGTTTCATTGAACACATCACAAACACAAACATATAAGAAATCACCGAAAAGTTTGATAGACATGTGACAAACATATTCCAGTTCCATACACATTTTCATACTAGAAGTAAATGCCTGCAAGCTTAATGGTCATAAAAAGCAGACGGTGAATAGTAAGAATCGATTGCCTCTTGCATGTTGCTTCAAGCAAATGATTTATTTTATCACGATTCGAGATGAGAATTTATTTTGGGATTTCATGCTGATGGAATATTTGGGACATATGGGATGGTGAACATGAAAAAAAAATACTATTCTTCCGTTATATTCTTAGAGATTTCAATAACAGGAACATTCACAGAAAACTGTAGAAGAAAGTTCACCGATTAAAAAGAACAACCCCCACTCCAACCAGAGAAAAAATATCTACCTTACCCACGATTCGATTTTTGTCTAATTAAGTCAGTAATTAAATTTTAATAAAAAGATATTGATAAAAACTTGCCGAAAATAATCTATTAAAGATTCTAGAAACTTGTATTTTGATGACTTCAATTAGGAACATTTCTGTACTAAGATGAACTCTCGCTATCTCTCGTTCTCTGCGTGTGTATATGCTAATTTTAAAATGTTTTTTTTTATAAAACGGAACGGAAAAAAATGATGAAAGTTTAAAATAACGATCAAAAGTACAAACAATATTTTTCCTTATATGATGAAACAATCAAAACAAATTATTTAAAAATAAAAAAAACAGTTACTTATTGGCGATTAGTCGCAGTTTTATTAAAAGTATTATTCTTCTTTTATGAGGCGTGTCCCTTCAGGACGTAGGCGATCATGGCCCTCTTCATTTCCTTATCACTTGTTTCTCTTAATACCCCTTCTCTCTTTATTCCGCTCAATCCCCGCTCCATCGTTCATCTGCTTAAGTCCATGGGGCATGTCGTGCGTTGCTTCCCCTCGTCTCTTTTCGCCTCTGTCCGTCCTGTGAGCATTAGGTTCTCTAAGCCCTCCTTCCTCATTACATGAATCGAAAACTTCCGCTGTCTTTTCCTGATGTTAAGTATCAGTTTCCTTTTTGTGTCCATCCTCTCCTAAACCTCGTCATTGCTCGCGTGTTGCGTCCATGGTATCCTCAGCATCCTTCTGTAGAAACCTATTTCGGTTGCTTTCAAATATATACAGTAGAATTAACATCAATCAACTTACATAAAACTCATAATCTATATTGCTATCTTTGCTTGTCCTATAATTTTTTATAAAGACTATATTTAAACGTGTTTCTCCAAACGTAATGCCTTCTAATTTATGTTAGCCAACGGCGTTGAAATTTGATTTAAGTGGTAGAATTACTACTAATAACACTAAGTTAATAGGCATGTTAGGAATTACGGCCACATCACTTTGAAAGACCGGTTCCCACACGATCACCAACATTAAGCAACGTCGAACCTGGTCAGTATCAAGTTGGGTAACCGTTTGGGAATACCAGGAGCTGTAAGCATGTTTGTGCAGTTTATGTAATGGATAATGACACGGAGTAGTTTATCGGAGAATCGAGTTCCATTATATTGACTTACGCGTCAATTTCTTCTTTCCCCCACGTATGGGTTAATTAGTGAAAATTGTATCACTAAACCATTATTATCCCCAAAAATATGAAATACACATTTAGTCTTAAATAACATTCATAGGTTTGATAAACCTTAGAAAATGAACCAATTACTAAAAAACACAATACAAAATGAACTCTACGTTGAAAGTGTGTCACTGAGATCCACCATTTGCATTTGTAAGCATTTGCAGACAGCAACTGACAACGAAAATTTTCGGAAATGAAACAGCGAATTGGAACATAAACAAATGGCAATTCTTTCAGCCAGTGCTGAGAAAAGATACACATGACAAGTGACGTTCTGGATGACAGTACCCAACTATCAACCTAGCCGTAGTATGCGATGCATAGATTGATGTCTAAGTTACGCAAAGATGACAATAAAACTGACATTTCCTTTTAACAGATATATTTACCAAAAATTACAAAAAAATTCTTTAAATACTAAAGAGTAAATTTATTCCTTAAATTATCATTCGCTTTAACCACAGCCTCCAAAGGACTTCAGAATCTCTTGCACCTCTTCTGGACGGTCTCCTTAATTAAGTTGGTGAATGTTCCCATAATCTTTGCTTTCAGTTCATCTTTGGCGTTAAAAGAGGTTCTGTTGGTCTTTCTCTCAACTGCACCTCACACATAACAATCAAGGGGTTTGCTGTTTTCGGAGTTAGGTAGCTAGATGTGAGGGGTGATGTGATAGCAGAATTGTCTTACAAACATGATTGAGGTCTCTTGCTTGTGTATCATGGTGCAGAATCTAATATTTACCCAAGGCAGCAGTACCTCCTCACGGCAGTGGATGTGGACCTCCGTTTTAAGTTTGAGGGCCAAATCAACAAATTCCGGAGTTCCTTTTTTCTCGAAACGATTAGAGTGAGTTCTTCCAATGTTATATACCTGGATCTAAGAATGACGAAATTTATACTGCAACCAAAATTGCTTGCGTTTCCACGCTAATAAAATGACAAACGTATAACGTATTTATCAACAGATGTAGACAATATATCCTTTCTCAGGTGACGTGTCGTAGAATGGAGGTGTATTCGAAGGTGATAACGCACACACATCGAGAGGCCAGAAGCCACGCTCGTTCGTGGTTTCTCTGTGTCTTTCAAGGTCTCTGTTCCGATTTTAACTGCCGACCGTCAGCTTACTACTAATAATTTATGTCACTTATATCAGCAATTACGTCATATCCCACATTATCTGACGTTGGCTACGCTGGTTTCAAAACAATCAAATATTTTCCTTACACTGTGTGCTTTGGCTGCATTCTTAATTTTGACAACAATCAAGTATTTATGAAAAAATAATTATCATTCTTTTGCTAGCAGTTTGCACATTTTGTGCTGTTTCATAAAAACACACTTCTTCAGGAAATTATGTACCAGCTCAAACAACTCAAAACACGATCTGCTGTAGCTTCATAATCCCTATTAGTCAGTCAGTTAAAGTGCCATACGTGATACACGCTTGTGCGATCATGTCTCGAAAGAGACATGACTAACTGGGTAGAAGATTATTCCGCAGTAGGTTGCCATTGCTTTCTGTGGTAGACTGGTTGCTGACCAAGGCTAGAGAACCCAATCTGTCCTGCTATTTAACCCATAACTGGAAAGAAGAGACGGATTAATACCTTTCCCAAGGGTATTTGCGCGTAAGTGAATACAATGGATTCGACTGGAATTCGAACACGGCTTCCAGGTTTCTCGTTCCGAGCCGATATCCACTGTACCACAATGCACATCCCTATTAGACTTATCTACCTCTTTCCGAATCCTTTGCGCTCTCATTAGATTAGTACCGAAACACTTCGAATGGAGGTTCAACCGAGAATGGTAATTGCAACAGCATGCCTTTTTCAAATTGCTGGGGATGTGAATTGCGTCATGGAGTCGTTTTCTCATAGAAGGTGCCCAAAGTGAACCTAATATACAATGTAGTCGATAAAATAAAAATAAATAAATAAAAAATTTAAAAAAAAAACGAACAAGATGCATGCGCAAAATGAAAAATATGACAAAATGACAAATTACTCAACAAAGACAGTATAGTTATGTTTGGAAATTTGCCCACACGCACACATATTCAAGCATTTTTGGTTTAATCGGGGAGGCGAGTTCGAATTACAGTTAAATTCCTTGCATGCACTTGTGCACAAATTCCCTTGGGAAAAGTACTAATCTGTCCCTTTCCACCAGCTATGTGTTAAATAATAGAACAGATTGGGTTCTATAGCCTTGGTTGGCAACCAGTATACCGCAGAAAGCAATGGCAACCTACTGCTGGATAAACTTTTGCCCAGTCAGTCATGTCTTTTTCGGGACATGAACGCCCAAAGCGTGTATCACGTATTCCGCTTATCTGACTCAATCTGGACATGTGTATTTTATTCATTCAAATATGGTTGAATAAAAATATGCAGCCTAATTTTATATATATATATATATATATATATATATGTGTGTGTGTGTGTGTGTGTGTGTGTGTGTGTGTGTGTGTGTGTGTGTGTGT
Organism: Ascarosepion bandense; assembly: GCA_037127315.1. Lineage (NCBI taxonomy): Eukaryota > Metazoa > Mollusca > Cephalopoda > Sepiida > Sepiidae > Ascarosepion > Ascarosepion bandense. Next base: position 1,746,885 of record JBBBDQ010001755.1, read on the forward strand.
GTGCGTGAGTGCTTTTGTGAAACCATTTTTGGGGTGTATGGGTTACAGCTGACGCTTCTCATAAAACGTACACTGATGTTCCGTTAATGTCTTGTTTAGCATCGCGCAAATACTTCTAAAATTCTCATTTGAATGAGTTGTTTTTCTTTGTATGTTCCATTTAAATGGGGATGTTGATTGTTATTCTGCATCTACTTACGGATTTCTTTGTTATGGAACAAGATTTCGATTTCATATCCTGCTATTGTCTTCGCACCCAAATATATTTTATGCGTTGAGAAAACCGAGAAAATCTGAAATATATATTCATTTTATATATATATATATATATTGATCTCGTCTGGAAGCAAGTCGATGTTTAGACACACTGATGATCTGTGATAAGAGCGAAACAGACTTGTATGTAAATGGTCATATATATATATATATATATATATATGCTCCTCAGTACGTTTAGTCATCCAATTGCTTTCTATCCAGTATTGAAACCCGACAGTCGTCATTTCTAACCTCTAAGCTGTGGGCGTTCAGTGGAGGAAGGCGAATTTTACTGTATTATATACACAATTCCAGTAGAATTCATGGCATTCACTTTCGCACAAATACCCTTGGGAAAGGTATTAATCCGTCTCTTCCCTCCAGATATGTGTTAAATAATAGGATAGACTGGGTTCTATAGCCATGGTTGGTAATCGATCTACCGGAGAAAGCAATTGCAACCTATTGCAGGATAATCTTCTGCCCAGTTAGTCATGTCTCTTACGAGCTGTGATCGTCCAAAGCGTGTGTCACGTATGGCATTTAAATGATATACGAACTGTAAACACACTTCAGCAACCGAGAAACCTGGAGTGTTCAAATTCATTACTAAATGAACGATGCGTAAATACGTGAGTAGCTACTGTTTATAAAGTCTACCATTTCTCCAATGGTGCTCAATCGGCGTGCGACAGCGTATATATATCCATATATATAATGTTAAATATAAGAGACAATGAATGTCTATTATGTTTTATCTTGAGCAGTTCTAAACCACGTATTTTGGCTTTAATTTAATAATTTAATAAAGACAAAAATTCTCCAATATTTGGATAATTTTTTATTAAGTTGGTTCTAAGCTTTCGGCTCACAAGAGCCATCTTCAGAGAGGTTATTAAGACGGTAAGGCAGTAGCATCCACCATCACCGACGATTTTATATTGTGTTGACATATAACTCCGCTAAGCAACGGCAATAGTTACTAAAATAACAAACGCAGTTCTCAAATTTGCAATGCAGTTCTATGACGTGACACCGCGTGATAGAGCGAAATGACAACAGAACCATATGTTCAAATGCAGATTTAAAATAATTCAAAAATTATTTGCTGCCTCGATACAATAACATATATATATATATATATATATATTGTTAACTATAACAGACAATGAATGCCTATTATGTTTAACCATTAACAGTTCTAAACATTTTATTTTGGCTTTAATTTAAGATGAAAATAAAGATATACATATATATATATATATATATATATATAATGAATTAGAACACTCTGGCTATTGGGCGTGTATAATGATAATATACACGCTAAAAAGTCTGCCTTCTACCGAGCGTCCATAGCACATCGATTGAATCGCCGACTGACGCCAATTCGGTCGCGTTTCAATCCTGGGTTTAAAGAATCGGAGTCTAACCGTACCGATGAGCTGTGATACAGGGAAACAGATCTGTCTGCGGATGACTATATATACACACCAAAGATTTTAGGTTATTACAATGGGTAATATATATTTCACCGCGTCCTGATGTTATTATCGCGTCTTGTCAAACCCAAATGGTACAACAGTTGGTCCTCAAAATCGCCCCCCCCCACAAAAATAATTATTTTTATTTTATTTAATTTTACATATGTATATATATATATATATATGGATAATGATAATATACATGCTAAAAAGTCTGCCTTCTTCTACCGAGCGCCCATAGCCCAGAGGTAGAATTGCCGACTGACGTCACTCCGGTTGGGTTTCAATCCTGGGTTACAAGCAATCGGAGTCTAACCGTACTGATGAGCTGTGATACAGCGAAATAGATCTGTCTGCAAATGACTATATATAACATAGTGATGATCCACGTATACTCTCTTAATATGTATAGGAAAAACTACTATAAAGTTGTAAGTTTAAAAATGTATTTTTTGACAGTATTTGTTTATTTCTATTATTATATTTTAAATTTCAGACCGTCCTCGGTCCTTCATCAGAAACAAATGATTTTAAAATTTAAATTAGAAATGTATTTCTCGAGAGCGTCCGTGGAGAGAGATTGTTTACATCACGTGACGCAGAAAGCGACAGTTTTTTTTAATATTTGTAAACGTAAACCTATCTTTAATAATACTTATAAATTTTGTTTGAGAGAAAATGTTTTCATTGTATCTAAAAAATGTTTAGCTATCGAAATATTTGTAAAGATTCAAAACACCTAAGTCCCTATTTAACCCTAGCTTGTGTGTATTTAATTTTAAAATCCAGTATTTTGTTTCTTTCTGCGTGACTATTTTAATGTCCAGTCAGGACAGAATTGTTTAATCCACAAGACCTCTGCATTTCTTCAGAGACCAGAACATGGCATTAGGTAACTTAGACGCCGTCTTCTTCCTCACGTCTGTTCTTTGTTGAGTCTTTTCACCAACTGGCTTCTTTCAAAAAGGCGGGTAAAGGTTCTCGGATCACTCAGAAAGCAAAATCTGATCACATGACATAGCAGTCAAAGAAGTCGAACAATACATTGAGAGGGAAAGAAGAAGAAGGAGTGGCAGAAAAAGCAAAAGAAATAGAAACATATAGAAATAAAATTTCAACAATATATATATATATATATATATATATATATATATATATATATATATATATAATCCTACGTTTAAAGCACTCGTTTTAGTGTGTATATGTATTATTAATATGTACTTTACAGTTTTATTATATTAAATTGAGCACCGTTCTATTAACAATCATCCCCACCAAATAATCAAACAAATTCTTGCCACTGTAAATACTAGGATAAACAAATTATCCTCTAAGAGTATATTCTCTAATGAAAGTAAAATCGCTTATAATAAGTCGTTTTAAACAATAATTTTTCTACCTAGATTCCTCCGTAGATAAACTAATAAATGAACCTAGAAATAGAAAAAGAAGAGGAATATGGTCCGACCCCATTTCTACCACCTATCGAATGTTAATACCGGCAATTACTTGCTGAAATTGAGCGACAAACATTTCAACAAAAACAACTCACTAAGTGAGCCTTTTTATAGAGAAAACATTAAAATTGAGCGACTCTTGTACAAGCAACATCAACAACATGATTCCCTTGTTCCCTGTTTAGGAAGTGGTTTGCGGCTTTCTCTTTTCCAATCTTCTCAATTTGTTTTTTTTTCAATTGGAGTAGATAGATCTATCTATCGCCCGGTTCACACTCCACCAACGTCTATTGAACAGGTTAAGAGGCTCATTCCTTGTTCCTTGTTTAGGATGTGGTTTCCGGCTTTCTCTTTTTCAATCTTTTCACTATTACGTAGCCCCCTGCACATCAGTGGCATTACCGCCTTGCTCGGGGTGATACGATTAAAAAAAAGTTTACATCCTAGTAACATACTAGACAAACTTTATAATAACAATTATATAGCACTCCTTTAATTGTACAGTCAAAGATAATTGCCAAGTTAGCGGTATATGCAAATCTGAAAAAAAGTTATATACAAATTTGAGAAAAAAAGTATACATAGGTTTTTCTGCCGGACACTGAAAACAGACATTATACTTTATAAGGACACTTTCTCTAAACCTCACCTAAAATAACAAAATGGTCTTTCTAAATTTTCCTAGGAATTAAAAGATAAAAATATCTCCCCACAGATTGAATAGAAAATTATAGATAAATCTGAAACCCCTAATAGTTTCAGAAATAGATATAATTTATGCTAAGATGAAAAATTAGAAGAATGAAATTTAAAAGAACTAGAACTTCACTTTTCACTTGCTAGGTTACTTTCATTTTGTGTTGCTTATTTGATTATTTTTTGCGTATTGAGGGAATTGAGATTGAATTTAGTCTATGTATTTCATATACATATCCGTATATGGATGTGTGTTGTGATGCAATGGGTATCGACTCGGAACAAGAAATCGGGAAATCGATTTCGAATTCCAGTTGAATTTCTTGCAATCGCTTTTGGAAAAGGTATTAATCTATCTCTTCCCTCCATTTATGTACTAAATAACAGAACATATTGAGTTCTACAGCGTTCGTCGGCAACAAGTCTAGCGCAGAAAGTAATGGCAACCTACTGCGGGATAACCTTCTGCCCTGTCAATCATGTTTCTTTTGAGACATGATCGCCCAAACCGTTTATGACTGACTGATTTTATATACATGGCTGTATAAGTGTATAGTTACTTTACTTTATGTATGTAAATGAATGTATGTTTCTGTATGTATATATAAAGTGTCTTTGTTTATTTGTGTACATATGTATACATATTAGTTTGTGCATACGTGTGTATATAATGTCTTCATAAGTGTGGCGCGGGTGCGTGAGTATGAGTGTCGATATATCCATAAGCTATGTGTAATATATATATGTATATATATATATATGGATAATGATAATATACACGCTAAAATGTCTGCCTCATTCTACCTAGCGCCCGTAGCCCAGAGGTAGAATCGCTGACTGACGCCAATTCGGTCGGGTTTCAATCCTGGGTAAAAGGCCATCGGCTGTGTAATATATATATATATATATATATATATATGTGTGTATATGCATGTGAGTGGGTGTATATATATCATAACTTTATAATGACACGTTCTGTCCAATCGCTATACATAACCGACGAATATTTCACATTTCACATTTTAATGCCACTGTTGTGCAGCGGGTTACATAGGAGGAATGTTATGAAGAGTATGAGGTTGCAGGGGGTGTCAGGATAAGAGTAGGAGAAGGAAGAGAGTACTGAGAGAGTGGGGTGGATGTAGAAAAGCATGAGAGAGACGATGTATGTTAGTGTGACAGGAGATGACTATTGATTTTACATTTACATTTCCACAGGCGGGAAATTCAAGAAAAGAAGAGTAGTAGAGAAAAGTAGAGTAGAATTGCGTTTACAATTTATTGGCTTCACAGTAAAAAGGTGGGACGTAGTTAATCTTGTGGCTCGAGGAAATACGTATATTGGGAGTACCAGTGAGCTAAGTTCATCGGAGCAGAAGCCGTGAAAGTATTTGTAGAAGAGACACAGGGAAGACACACTGCGTCGGTGAGAAAGCGACTGTATCCGAGATGCCAAGTCGGGATCGATCACATTACAGATTCTGCGTATGATTCAGTCGAGGACACCTAAGTGGATAGCAGGAGCACCGGACCAGATATGGCAGCAATACTCAATGCACTGGCGGATGGTAGACTTGTATATGTGCATATATATATATATATATATATATATATATATATATATAAGTTGATGGTGGAAGTTAAGAATCTTCTGTGTTCGTCATTTTCTGTATACGGCTCGATATACATTATTCTTGACTGATTAGGATCAACATATTTTTATTCTGCAATTCTTTGTGGGCAATGAAAATTCCTACAAAACTGTTATAACGCTACACATCATTTCAAAATGAATTGCTCATTTTTCTGCAAAAATTATTCGAGTGAAAACCTTTGCAAAATAACATGAATGATTATTTTGCGTGTCTGAATCGTTACATCTTTTCCCTATATATGTGAATATGAATTGCCTTTTTAAGTTTTTTAAATGTTTCATAAAAACGTTCTACTTTCGGATAATCAGATCAACCTGTATATAGGATAAGACGTGTTAAGAAAATCTATGCAGAGCTCACGCTGTTGCAAAATTGATATATGTCATTTGTATCCTTAAAAAAAAAAAGATGCACGCATTTGTCTGTATGTGCGTCTGTGCGGAAATCGAAGATATTTTTTCTGGAAATTACCAAGTGCTTTTATATCGACCTTTTCTTGGTATCTAACTATTTTTTGAAATCAACAGTTTCTTATTAAATTTATTTTAATTAAAAAGTCATCCAAAGTAGAATTTCTTTCATGGTGTTTTTCTCGTTCTTATTTATTTTTCCTGCTCCTTTCTGCTGGACAAAAAAAAAATCAAGTTTTATTAAAATTATTCAACGCTCTCTTTTGTACGTCGAATTACAAAGCGTCATCACTTTTTATTATTTTTTATTTCTGCAATATAACAAACATTAAAATCAAGAAATTCTGCTTATATTTCTAAAAGAATCAATTTCTGTTGCTACCAATGATCGATATATTTTTCTTTCTAAGAAATCAATCAAAAAGAAGATTTCTCATGAAGTGAACATATCGACTTATTTGAAACTAAGCAAATAACTATTAGCGAGCTGATAAATTATATATATATATATATATATATATATATATATATATATATATTCTTTAAATAACATTGGCAGAAACCGTGTTATCTAACTTTCGTTTATTATGCATACAAATAATAAGGATCAAGGATTTTGCTGTTGTCCAAAACAGCGAATTTGAAATTTTGTCGCTTAATATATTTTAACATTCCTCAGGTTTAAAAAGTTTTGCTTTCTCATTTTAAAGAAATGACTTTAACTGTTGTAAAAAAAATTGCCTGATTTATGTTCAAGGCTAAGCATTCCTCTTTTTCGCAAAAGGCCGACTAATTATCGTAGCAACAGATCTGGAGAAGGTTAGTTTTTTCTTAGAAGCAGGATGAGGAATGATACTGCAAAAAAGAATGTAGAAGATGATGATAATCAAAGATTTTTTCACGAAAAGCAGATTCCTGTTTACAGCAAAATATTCAGGGTGAAATCAGATATTAAAATAATTTTCAGGGTAGAATTACCATTCTTTCAAGATTTGAAAGTATTCATTGTTTTGGTTTTGTTGTTAGCACAACTTCGAAGTCGATCCAGAGTTTATCTTTTTGCAAATATGCAGCGCGTTCCTCATAAATCGATAAGGACATCAAACCATCACTCATCACTTGATTAAAGCAACGAGATTGGAACGGTATGAACGGTGCCGTAACCACAAAAGCAACGCAGGGGACGAGCTCTATAAACTGAAGAATTTCCGAAAATATAAAACAGCTGTTTAGATTTATTAATTTATTAAAAATGTCCAGTGATGTAATTGTTACGTATAAAGGTAAAGGAAATTGGTGCATTTATTTCGAAATACAGCTGTGATATTTTATAATTTTTTCTGTCGAAAGATACCTTGGAACCATATTCTTTCAGTGAAATTTTACGATTGAAGATCTGTTATCTTAAGCGGCTTGATATTTTTTAAAATTCTTCTAGTGTATTGATGTTTTTCTCAGATTTTTCATCCTAGTACCTCCTACTTGCGTCTTAGTAGCCTTATTCCCTTACTAAGGGTTGATCGATTAAGAAATCTCTCTTTATATTTCTAATGCTAGAAATAATCACGCGTTTCGTTTATGCAGAAGTCGAGCAAAATTGTAAATTTTTCTAAGACGCGAACACAAACATTATTCCCCTTCATGTGCTGTGTACATTCAGGACGTATGCGATTATGGACTTCCATTTGACTCTGTCCCTTGTTGCTCTCAATATTTTTTCTCTTCGTATTTCTTCTAAGACCCGCTCTTCCAACCATTTGCTCACACCTAACAAGTGCCTCTCGCGCTGCTATCGGCTGTCTCTTCTTCCATTTATCCGACCTATGAATATTATGTAGAAGAAGGCAGTCTTTTTAGCGTGTATATTATCATTATATCCGTCCAATAGCCAGAGTGCTCTAATTCATTATATACATATATGTATATATATATATATATATATATATATATATATGACTAAACATCTGCAGTGACTCGTATGCCAAGAAAATTGATTTAACAAAGGCACTCACACACAAACACACATATATACATATAATATTTGCATTATTCTAATATATGTATAAGACTATATATATATATATATATATAGACTAATGCAGATGTATTTTGTTTTTAAGTTTATATATATACGTGTGTACATATATATATATATATACATATATATATATACATATTAAATATATTTATTTGAGTATTAATTTTTTACAGATACTCTTATCAGAGCAGATATTTTGTTTCAACCTAAGCAGTATATATATATATATATATATATATATATATATATATATATCTGACTAAACATCTGCAGTGACTTGTACGCCAAGAAAATTGGTTTAACAAACGCACTGACAACCAAACACACATATATACATAAAATAATTGCATTATTCTAATATTTATATAAGACTATATATATATATATAGAATAATGCAGATGTATTTTGTTTTTAAGTTTATATATATACGTGTGTACATATATATATATATATATATATATACATAATAAATATAATTATTTGAATATTAATCTTTTACAGATACTCTTATCAGAGCAGATATTTTGTTTCAAACTAAGCAGTATATATATATATATATATATATATATATATTGTGTATCGAGGCAGCAAATAATTTTCTAAGCATATACTGTTAAATATAAAAGACAATGAATGTCTATTATGTTTAATCCTGATTAATAATTAAAGCCAAAATACAACGTTTAGAACGGCTCATGATTAAACATGATAGACATTCATTGTCTCGTATATTTAACAGTATATGTTTAGAAAACATGTATGTATATATATATATATATATATATATATATATATATATATATATAACTCTACCAGCGAGAATGTTTTTGAAGAAATTTTAACAAAATATGTGTCAATTGGAAGGGTTCGAACCTACCACACCTAACAACATGCCGGAAGCCAATCAATTGATATATCTAAATACATAGTCTAAAAACAAAATATATACGCAAATACGTGTATCTATCAAAATAATAATAAATATGATAGTTGTTAATTTATTTCCTTAATTTCCTGAACTTTCATAAATACATATATATATATATATATATATATGTGTGTGTGTATGTATGTATGTATGTATGTATGTATTTCACAAAAATAGTAAAAAAAATAAAATAGATTGCAGTTTCGTCCAATTTGATATTTGTGACTTCTATCCGTCAATATCTGAAAAAAACCTCGAAATGCAACCTTAAATTTCGCTAAAAATTAACGCCCCATTAGAGATTAAAACATGAACATAATTAAACGGGCTCAAGAATCTATCTTATTTTGCGATGAACAAACAATCTGATTTCTACATTTCTATGGAAGCGCATGATTCTGTTGAGGCCTGTGATTTAGTAGGACTTTTTTGCTCTGGAATCTTAGGTACAACTTTGATTTATATAATACCGTACTTTACCGAGACGAAGAATTGATAATCCTTCGTAAAACTAGTAAAAAAAAAATGATAACCTTAGAAAAGTTTTAATTAAATTGTTCAAAAACCACGATCTTAATATTACCACCATCACTAATGCTAAAGTCGTAAATTTTTTTTAATGTCACCTTTGACCTGAATAATGGGCTATAAAAACCATACTCTAAGGAATCGCATAATCATAAATACATTAATAGGGGATCCAATGATCCCCGAGATACCATCAACAACCTCTACAAATCCATCCGATTTTATTTAAGCACCAACTCTAGAAAAAGGAAATTTTTGAAATCCTAAAATTGAATTCATTAATGTTTTAGAAAAAACTAAACTCAACACTAATTTAGAATACTCCGTTAAAAACAAGGCAGGCAAAAATAAGCAGAAACACATGAACGAAACATTATTTGGTCTAACTCATATTTCAACCGTGGTATCCAGACTCATATTGGTAAATTCTTCCTATACTCAATTTGTGGTGATACCACCAACCGAGCAAAAGCGAGCAAACCGGATGTTGGCTCTATGCCGACCAGAAGGCTAATGAATAAAAAGTCGTCGTAAGCAAGTGGCTCCGCGCAAATGTTCTGGTTGAAAAATAAAAATTAATCAAATATCAAATTACCATTTTTATTTATCAGCCAATGAGAAGCCCTGAACTAAATACAAGAATGAAATGCGAAACAACCAGCGTTTTGAGCCGGAAGTAAAATATAAAAGCCGTGACAAAAGGCACCCAGACAGACAGGCACAGACGGAGGAGAAGAGTGTAATTAGTTTCTTCCTTAACCTAGGTCGAGCGGTTACTATGTTTGCCTCTTTATTTTCCTCCCCTGTTCTCAAAGTACTAACTGACCTTTTCTAAGACATTCCACAAACCAACTTGCTGACCTACTGACCTTAAAACGGCTGCTTGATAATGAACATTAATCATACTCTCAAGCTTTTTACTTTTCAGCGTTATATCTTTCTTGAACATCTTTTTTATCTCTTTCAGCTCATTATTATCTGCCATAAACTCTCTCTAACTTCGTTGGACCTTTATTCCAAGTATTGTTGTAATTGTAAAACATTAATTGAAATATATATATGTATAAATGTTATTTTACACTCGAAATTGCCTTTCTTTAATTTATAATCATTTATGAATTATAGTGGGCTATCTTCCCACAAGGCCAAATTCCGTTAGCATGCCACGGAATCCTACTACCCCTCACTACAAATGAAATAAGAGAAGACATACCCGCTATAAATTCACAGACATTTCTACCATTCACCTACACTCAAATTTGTTAAAAAAAATACAATGTTAAAATCAATTATTGTTGTGTCAAGAACAAAGATAAATACATTTTACAACATAATAATATGATATCAAATAAATATTTGGCCCACCTGAATAATATCAGTTACCCTACTCCTAACAATAATCACTCTATAAAAATTATTTGCAACCGGCAAAAAAATAAAACCTGCCCATTGAATGGCCAATGTATATCCGAAAGTATTGTGTATAGAGCTTGAAATTATTCGGATGCTGATGATGTTAAATTTTACTTTGGGTCGATCTCTAACAGGTGGAAGCTGAAATTTAATAATCATATTGTAGTATCGTATGCAAATTAGAAGGCAAGTATAAATAGAGAATACCTGGGGAAGTGGGGAGGACCGTGTTGTCACAAAGGACACGGCGATCTGTGCTTCGACTACTGTACTACGCAAAGCAAAAATGGTATCGCCAATAGGATCCATAGAAACATTTAATAAAAGCTTTTGCTGTAATTACAAGAATAAAAGGATTAAGAGACACAAAGACCGACGTTTTCTAATAACCGATTTAATTTTTGTACAGTTGGGTCCAAAACTGTGTAGTAAATTTCGACAATGTGTTACCCGAGAGAAATAGAAGAAATGGCATTTTGAAAAAATTGTTAAAATTATAAAAAACAAGACAAAAAACAAGATTGTTAATGGCTGAAAAAAACAAAAAAAAACAAAACAAAACAGGTAACAAAATAGATCACTATAAAAACGGGGTGCTACTAACGAGGGGAAAGTCTTTTATCATGTAACCTCCACCTTCCCTCATCCTGCCACTCCTGAAAGAGGGCTATAAATGCGGAGATAAATAGAACATTTTCGCCTTAGAAACCCCAAATTATAGATACGATTGCCTCACTCTGGTAAGTCCTCATTACTTCCGACACACTAGCAACAACAACAGAAGACAAAAAAAGGAAATAATGAGGAAGAATCGTAACCCACATGGACGATTAGCATATGCTAGGCTTCAGTCACTAGCCATCTTGAGGTAACGTCAATTTAGGGCATCCTCATTCTATCCCTTAGCCTAGCCCCCACTGTCGGATGCAGTAGCTGATCCCAAGAATCGGTGCTACTAACGAGGGAATGGTTTTTATCATGTAACCTCCACCTTCCCCTCATCCTGCCACTCCTAAAAGGGGGCTATAAATGCGGGGATAAACGGGGCATTCGCGCCTTAGTACCCCCAAACTAAAGACACGGTTGCATCACCCTGGTAAGTTCTCATTACTTCCGACATTTTACAATACTGACATAGACTGAAAGAACGAGCAAAGTATTGTGTATTTGAAAAATTGTGGGCACGGAAAAATTACTGTAAAAGATGAATTAATTTTTCTTAAATTAATTGAAGGCTTGCAAGACCAAAAACGAAAAATAGTAGAATGTCTACAGAGTAGCAGAATGATTTTGAAAGTTAGTATCGAGTTTTTGCAACAGTTACAGTTGATTAGAAAATTTAATCAACCAAAAAAGAATTGCGACATACAGAACGCGCACGACCAAATCCATAATTAAATATAGATATTGTGGAAAAATCCACTAGAGAGAAAATTACAAATGTACACATCTTGGAAAAAATATGCTAAAATTGCAAAAAAAGGATCTTTTTCAGATTTTTTTTTGCAAATACGAAATACAATTGTAAAAAGTCAAAACTATTCAAACCACCTCCGAATAAGAAGCTGAAATATTTACAATGAATACAAAAAAAGAAAAATAAGGATAAACGGCTAAAACATGCAAGTTGATAGAGGCAGTCAAGTTACGTTTATACTTCAAAATTTCTGCCTAAATTTTGGATAACCTAAATTTTTAAAAATGCAGCGTCCAATTAAAGCGATTTGATTGAATGATTATAAAAACATTTGGTATATTTCAATTTTGAATCCGACAAGCGTGTTGAAAAAAATGCCACTACAATTGTAGCACGCAGAAATGATCACGAATTACTAGGAATTGATGTATTGAAGTATTTACAGCAAAATTGGATGTGCGTTGTGGTGCAGTGGATATAATCGCGGAACGATAAATCGGGGAGCCGCATTGGAATTCCAGTTGAATACCTTGCATTCAGTTACACACAAATACCTGAGTAATAGTATTAATACATCTCTTCCCCCTCTAGCTACGAGTCAAATAACAGGATAGATTGGGTTCTCTAGTTTTGGCTGACAACCAGAACATAAAATGTTTGTTTCGAAATTCGTAGCACCTGAAGAAGGCCAGCGCGTAAAACGGCCGAAACGTCGTACAACTGGCAATATAGATAAGGACAATAGTCCGAATAATGTAGTACTGTCTATTATAATATCTCTATCAAGATGAGAATAATAGTTCGAAATAATTCCAAGATTAGTCTTAGTAAATCTAAATTTTTACTCTTGTTATTAAAAAGCAGTAACCTAACTTTATAAAATTTAACTCGAATGACCATCAAGTGAACCTAAATTAAAATCTATTAAACTGTCAGTTCGAAAAATGCACCTGATGATTGCATAATGCAAGAAACTCAGAGTTGCACCATCGACATAGGACAATGTGTATATTCATTTAGATAAATAGCAAGTTTTTAGTATTTATTGTCAATTAGATAATTCTAAATGAAAACAGAACGGTTCTTTTTAATACTGCCCAATAATATGTGCATCAAATTAACTGTTCTAGTATCCAATTTTTATGATCTCTTCTTCTTATTGGCTAATATATCAGTAGTAAATGCAAGAAAAGACTTGGTAAATAATCCCAATGGATGATAGTAATATTAGGTTAAATAGTCAAACTAATCCAATAGAGAGTATAATGTTAAATTACAGAGCAAATATTTATTTATTTATTTATTTATTTATTTATTTATTTCAAATATAAATTCAATATTTTGTTTTTGGAATAGCCATTTCTACAGAACGATTTCTGCAGGATTGGACAGTTTTTTCTGACATTATTAAGTAAGCACTTGCAGAAAAATAACCGCCTAAATAAAATATTTAATAGAAAAAGATTAGCAATTCGTACACGATTAAGATGTAAAATATCATCAATTCATAAATAATTATAATTCATATGAGGAATTTCTATAGAACACATAACAAACCTGCTATTGTACTCTTTTGCAATTGTAGATCCAAAGAAAATTGTCTTGCTAAAGGTAAATGTAAATTTAACAAATCGTTCAATAAATACTGTATCTACCAATAAACCAACAACTTTTAGGCAAAATTCGGCTTTATTCATCAACATAGTCTCCTTCTAGGGAGATACACTGATTCCAACACTTCTCTAACAATTCGATGCCTTTTTCTTTTGTAAAACGATTTGTCATTGGACTCAAATTTCATCTGTTTCTAATATCACTTCTTCACTGGAGCCAAATCTCTTTTCTTGGAACATTTTTCTAGTTTGGCAAACAGCCAGTAGTCAATGGGGGCCATTTTTGGAGAATAGGGTGGATGCGGAAGCAATCTGTAGTTCAACTCATGTAGTTTTGCTATCTTTACTATCGACTTGTGACACAGTGCGTTGTCCTGGTAAATATCACTTTTTCTTCTTCGTTTATGGCCGTTTTTGGCGGTTTCTTCCTTTCACACGGACCAATGATAATATATAATATTCACGATTGATGGTTCTTGCTTTCTTAAGGTAATCAATAAACAAAATACTTTGCGCATCTCAATATACTAAGGCCAAAACCATCCCTGCTTATGTTTGCGTATGTCGTCGCTTTGGACGGCTTTCGTCTGCTGCTGTTCACTCAGCTGACTGCCGATTTGACTCTGGAGTGAAGTGGTAGATCCATGTTTCATACATTGTCACATATTTACGCAAAAACTCCTTCCTGATGCGTTGAAACATTTGCAAGCAACGATTTGAATAGTCGACACGTTGTTGTTTTTCATCGACTGTCAACAAACGCAGCACCCACTTTGAACACAGCTTTCTCGATGACAAATGTTCATGCAAAATGGTGAATATACTGTTTTCTGATATGTTAAACCCCTCTGCTATCTCTCTCAAGTTCAATTTCCGATCAGTCAAAGGGAGTTTGTGGATTGTTCTGGTGTTGACGCCAGCCGTCGATTTTGGACGACCTGAGCGTCCAACATCATTTGTGTCTGTACGACCGCGTTTAAAGTCAGCATTCCACCTATTAACCACTGTTTCCAATGGAGCAGTGTCCGAATGCCAATTATCAAGCCATTGCTTTACTTGAACAGTATTTTCCCATCAGAAAGCAATGCTTTATCAACATACGAAATTCAGATTATTCCATTGTTTTGCAACAGTAGCTTCACTGTAATTGGTAAACTAGTTATCTGATTAGGCCCAAATTCTGTCACGAACCATTTGAACATTAGTACTTCGCAAAAATTATATGTACTTTTTATAAGTGAGCCATCTATGTGTCAGGTCAGGGACTTCTTGAGTGATGTGCTACCAATGGAATCTAAGCTGCCATTTCCCCCCAAAAGGAAAAGAAAGACTATAATGCATACATTCGAATTTCAGTGGGTGTTCGGAAACAATGCTTTTATTTTTATAGGCACACTTTTACTAACCTAACCCTAAAATTTCGAAAGCACTTTCCCAAAAATATTGGGAAGTGAAGGAAGAAGGCCTGAATCCAAAAACAGATGGGAAATTAATAGGCTAAACATGTACTTCCAATAGACTAAGTGATAATTTCAATCTGTACGTAGTAGAACAAATTAGGATATTAAAATATCATTAACAAAATTTACTTTTAAATCAATGGAACGATTGTGTTAGAAAGTGTCAGCATAGGGTTAGATTTTAGATTGATACTGATTAGAATTTAATTTTATATATGGGATTACATTTAAGGTAATTTCTACCAGCTACCCTTGACCTATCGGACAAGCTGCCTTCTATGCACTCCCATCTTAAGCTAAAGGCTAGTATTCTTACTCTCTCCCCTTTTCTCACTCTTCCCCCCTTTTCTTCCCCCTTTTCTTAACTAACCTTTATTTCCGCTCACACTAGAATTTCATCATTTTACCTCAGCCTAGAGTTGATAAAGCGGCTTCTAAGAACCTGTACTAATGGCTATTCCCCAAATGTATAATACTGAATTTACATATTATATATATATATATATATATATATATATATATATATATATATATATATATATATATTGCAATTATATATTGTTATTGCAAATTGCCTGAAGACACCACTCGTTTACAAATGGAAACTATTCAAAAGTTCTACAATATAATTGTATCAAATACTTTTTAATACAAATGTGAAACTGGTCTAATCTTATTATGACCAGAAACTAAGTAATTAAACAATCAATCAATCAATATATATATATATATATATATATATATTGTTAGCGATGTATAAATTTTTGTCTAAATTACGGAAAAATTAAAATGACACGAGCATTCCATTTTTAATATATTAGTATTTTAGTATTTCAAGTTATTGCTCCATATAAATCTAAGTTGAGGAATATCTACTCTCTGGAAAACTGCTTTTTTTACGCACGGGAATTACCTCACAAATGGATAAATTTTTCCCGGAATATTCACTTAAAAATATCACCTACCCTTCTTTGCATTCTTTTACCCGATCCCTTACAGAGAAATCCTTTTCTTCAGTTAATGAAAATGCTTATTCCAGCAAAACCTTTTGTACCAAATGGAAAAAAATTTATGTGGTCTGATGAAATGAGCTAATTAAGCTAACTAATAATTGAAATGAATTATAATTTATAAACAATTTAAATGACGTGTTGCGTTTTCCTTTATATATATCATATTGCTCTGGATAACATCCATTGAGCTCTCTATATAGATATCGTTTACGAACTGGACATATATATATATATATATATATATATGTGTGTGTGTGTGTGTGTGTGTGTGTGTGTGTGTGTGTGTTTGTCAGATTAAATAAATTGCAAACATTGTGTCTGCTAATTTTTAATAAAATCCATTCATACGGATAATCTTTCGCGTAATATATTTAAAGGTGTCACATTTTCGCGATTATTTTTTTTACAATAACCCAAACCCCTGAAGATGATCTCGGAAAGAGACTGAAAGTACTCGGGTACATTGAGAAATTAATGATAATAACATCTGTCAAGGTGACAGCTCATTTCTGGCATCTTGCAATTATCCGTGTGTATGAACGGATTTTATTAAAAATAAGGAGACACAATGTCTGCAATTTATTTAATCTGACATGACTAAAAGAAAATTTGCTGCCTAAAATATCTTGAAATACTAAAGAGTCAATTTATGCAGTGAAATCGCCATTGGCTTCAACCATGAACTCCATACAGAATCCCTTGCATGTTTTCTGGACGGTTTATTTGTCTAACTTGGTAAATGCTGCCATAATTATTGCGTGCAGTTCATCATTGTGATACGAGGAGTTTTCTCGTTCTCTCACTTAACTGCGCTCAACACTTAATAATCAAGGAGGCGGCTGCAGTCTGGGTAGTTAGGTGTTTCTTTTGTGGCATGATGCAGGGTTCTTTCACCTGATATACGTACCTCCAACATCCACTTACTTGACCCAGGATACACTACACCCTAAAAGAACTTGATGGCAGCGTATAATAGAGTCCCTGTGGGAAGATGAAAGAAGCATTACGTCCCAATCGCTAGCAAGCAAGCACTCCAAACACTATGATAATGGCTGGATATATCGCCCATCACTTTCCAAATTCTCTGCACTGTCCCCAGATTGACATTGAAATATTTGTATTGGATCTTCCAATGCGAATGCTAAGCAATGCAATATGTCGTTTCCAAATTTCTGGTGGAGTGAATTGCACCATGATACTTTTTCCTAGAGACGGTGCTCAACTGACCATACTAGATTATGCAGTCGACATAGTAAACAAAGAAAAAAAGCGCATGCGCCTGAATAAAAAGGGTAAAATGGCAACAATTTACTCATCGCACAACATATAAACGCACACACACTCACACACACATACACACACACGCACGCACATATATATATATATATATATATATATATATATATATATATATATATATATTGATTATATATATATATATATTGATTGATATATATTGATATATATATATATATATATATATATATATATTAATTAGTTGACTATTGCAATTAAATAAAAAATTTAAATTTAAATGCAATATCAGTGAATCGTTAAATCTTCTTTTCGTAATTCAGTCAATCAGGTAAGTACCATACGTGATACAGGATTTGAGCGATCATGTCTTTTTCGAGACATGACTGAATGGGAAGAAGATTGTCCCGCAGTAGGTTGCCATTGCTTTCTGCGGTAGACTGGTTGTCAGCCAAATCTGTAGAACCCAATCTGTCCTGTTATTTATCCCATAACTGGAGGGAAGTGACAGATTAATAGCTTTCTCGAGGGCATTTGCGAGTATGTGAATGCAAGGAATTCAACTGGAATTCGAACTCGGCTGTTCTTTTATTTTTCTCTCTTCTTGATAGATCTTTTTTATATTCTCTCAAGTTCTATCTCAGTGACTTATTGTCTTGCTTAAAATGTTTAAACAAAACTCGTGCAATGCGTACTCTCTTTCTATTGTAGCAAAATTAAAATAAATACAGATAAATTTTATCTTACTTGATATTCTTGTGCACCTGTACTTACAAAACTATCTGCGTGTTGCCGATGACGTAGCACACCTGCATGTAAACATTACATTTTTTTGCCTAAACACAGGCAATTACTTGGATTCCTGCTGTACAGAGTTATATTTCCTGCTGCTGTTAATGCTAATGATTTTGTCCCTCACCGAGTGGCAAACGTTAGTGCTTTCCATCAAGAGAGCGCAATTACTTTAACTATTTGTTGCATATTGGTTACAATTGTAACCAATATGCAACAAACGATTACACAGATTTTAGACAAACTTTTAGCTATTTGAAAGTAGAATATTACTTTCTACTTTTTCATTTTTACTTGATTGCAAA
Source organism: Ascarosepion bandense (assembly GCA_037127315.1). Classification (NCBI taxonomy): domain Eukaryota; kingdom Metazoa; phylum Mollusca; class Cephalopoda; order Sepiida; family Sepiidae; genus Ascarosepion; species Ascarosepion bandense. The sequence goes on from JBBBDQ010001755.1 coordinate 1,765,610, forward strand.
CAATTTTGTTCAACGTTTGATTTGATAAATACTCGTCCCTGATCATGTATCTTGTTGAATCAAGAAAAGTACGAAGTTATCTTTGGAACAATGACATTTTCTTTAAGTGAATTTTAAGCAGAACTGTCTAATACATCAGAAATCGAAGAACTAATTTAGGAACTGTACGACTAAATGAAATATTCCCAGCTAACCTGAAATGATTTTTGCCTGTTCACCGTCGATAAATCAAGTGGTCGAATATTATTAAGATATAATATTACTACATTTTCTGTTAACTATTTCTGAAATAACACGTTATTCGAATGCTGCAACTTTTTCAAATCAGTCATTTGCTTTTTCTGCTGAAAGATCTCAAAATTAATGATCTCTTTCAAGATAAGCATTTCATTATTAGCTGACGGTTTCATCTTATTAATATTACCAAATTTACTCACCCACACTTCAATTTGAAATTAAATAAAATAATATATTGTTTGGCTTATATGCAAACAAAGCAGATGCAAATTACTTTTTCTCGGTTGATATAAATATTTAGATTCACTTTGATAATATCTGCTTTCTATCATTTTTATGTTCTTTCTATGATTATTCGTAACATCAAGTGGTACAATGACTGCAATGTATTTTTTGCTGTGTAACATCCAGCACGAACATAAAAAAAAACACTTTTAATAGCTTCAGTCATTTTTGAAAACCGCTTTTTAAAATGTTTAGCCTAAAGTAGAATGGATATATATCTATAGCTGCATCTATTGTTAGGAATATTGGGTCCTGGGTGGAATGTTTGTTTTCTCGTTTGACTCCATTCTGCACATTTATAAATCATCCATTCATTTGTATATTGAATTCTGCAGCCATATCGTGTCGGTAGTTTCTGCTATTTGAGGTTTTCAACAAAATCCAAAGAATGATCTGCAATGTTATCGATCCTAACTTGGCCTCTCGACTTCAGTCACTTTCTCACCGACGTGACGTAGCTTCCCTCTGTCTTTTCTTGAAGTATTTTCATGGCGAATTTTCCCCCTGGTGCCACGTGCATTTTATGCGTGCTACTATATTGACATCAAAGTTCCACCATTTTACAGTTGAAATAGTTAAATGAAATGCCACTTCTACTCAAATTGTTTCTTTTCTCGCCCTTCCCGCCTGTGGAAATCCGTTCCATTTACTTGCATCCCTGATAAGAACAATCTCCAAAAGTTAAAATGCAAGGTCAGTAGCAATCTTCAGCATCTCCTGTAGTCAGTGTTTTCGCGCACTGTAGACACCTGCAGGGTTAGGGTTAGGGTTAGGGTTAGGGTTAGTGGCGGTCTCACCTCATTTAAGAGTGAAATGATTAAAAGCATTTTTAAAAATACTAAATGAAGAACGTATCATATTCCAAAAGCTTGTGTCACCAAGCTTGTTAATCCAAAACTCAGGAGTTTCAGGAGAGAACAACGGGTTGTGAGAAAAGGAGAGCATGTTCTCCTGTGGTAAAGGACAGCTCTGCCTGAAGAAATAATGGCACAATTGAAAAAAAATTGAGCAAACAAGGACATTTCTTATCAGTCTTCTTCTTCTTCTTCCTCTTCTTCTTCATCTTCTTCTTCTTCTTCTTCTTCTTCTTCTTCTTCTTCTTCTTCTTCTTCTTCTTCTATGTGACTTGTCCTTTTAGGCCGTAGGCGATCATGGCTTTCCACATCTCCCTATTTCTTGGTGGCTCTTAGCACGCTTTCTTCTGTTACACCACGCAACCCCGTTCTGTCATCCACCTGCTCAAGCCCTTAATTCTATAATATAAATGTATAGAAAATAGCATGGCCACAAAATGAGGGATTAGTTTATACATTGATTATAATATAGAATTGATCCCCCAATTTACTCGGGCAACCAGATTGGCAACAAGGTCCTACTCCTTTACAGTTAGATCAATCAAATGCAGGCGACAATTCTACTCTATCAGATTCTTTTCTCACGCTTCTCACCTGTGGAACTCCCTTCCATATACTCGCTTTCTTGACGTCTACAACCTCCAGGAATTTAAATGCAAAGTCAATTCCCATCTCTTATCCACTTAACCCCAGCCCTTTTCTACATCACCCCGTTTATCTTGTTTTTTCCCTTTCGCTCTACATTCGCAACTGTCTTCACACCTGTGTTCACATCCTTCTGTTACCCTTTCTCTTTCACCCACTGTAGCTGGTTCGTCTTTCTCTTCACTCTTCTCCTGCCTAATACTCTAACTCTCTTATGTAATCCCCTGAAAATCAGTGGCGTTAACACTTTGCTTGGGGCGAAATGATTAAAAAATCTTCCAGAATTTTAAATAGAAACAAATCATTTTTAAGCCCAATCTACAAAAGAACACAATCAAGAATATTGAAGATTACAAACTAAAAAAAAAAACACACAATAAACAAAAAAAATAAAAATACAAAAAACAAAGAAAACAGGTATTTTTTAGAGTAACTCACTTTCTTCTGAGTGCTTGAGAATGACTAAGTCGGATCTCGCTAAAATTCGATCCTTTTATACCGTATGCCTCCGACGAATACTGAGAATATTTTAGCCAGAAAAGATCTCCAATGAAGACCTGTTGAGGAGATGCAAGAAAGAGAACATGGGCACCATCATTACAAGAAAGAGGTGAAAGATCCTCAGTCAATCACAAAAAAACATTGCACTGGACCCCAGATAGCAAAAGAAAGAGGGGAAGACCAAGAAGGACAGGGAGAAGTACGGTGAAGAAATCAATGCAGCACTCTTGGGGTTCATTGAGTAGTCTGGCCCGAGATAGGAAGAGGTGGATTTTTTGCTGCCCTACACACCATTGGGTGTGACGGATGAGTGGGTGAGAGAGATGCACACACACACACACACACACACACACATATATATATATATATATATATATATTAGCAGTATAGCCCGGCGTTGCTCGGGTGTAATGAAAGCTTTAAAACTAATCCATGGTCCTGGAGATCAGTCTCTTTGGACGTTGGCACAAGAGACTAAAATGTTTCCAGTTAAAGCAAAACCGTAGACTGAAAGAAAAATGAATGGATGTAAGTCAAATTTTGATTTTCTGGTATTGATTTATACATATATTATCGATTTTCTGCACTATTGTAAGAACTGCAACCTTGAAACTTCTGAATATCGTTTCTTATGTCTGTGTCTATGAGTGTATCAAACACACACACACAGAGACAAAGTTATAAATAAGTTTAGATATATGTGTATATCGCTCCTCTCACGTTTAGGAAGTATCTCACTTTCTATCTTAATTCTTTCTGAGGGTAAACAGTGAAAACGCTTTTTCGATCTGCGACAGAATCCAGAGTATTTCAGTCAAAATGTGTTTTATGAGCTGATACATTCCTACGACAAGAGAGATGGGTGTTTTTATTACGTCAACCAAGCCTATGCTATTTAACCCATAGATAGGGACAGGAGAGACATTCACGTATTTGCGCATAAACGAATGTAGCAAACTCAGATCGAATTTGAACTCGACTCTCTGATTTCTCATTCCCAGCCGTGATAGATTACACAACATGCACATATAAGTCCACATTATAGCCTAGATTTTATTGGTCATTTGTTAGTTAAGTGTCATACATGATACAGGCTTCGGCGACTAGGTCTCTTTCGATTAATGACTGACAGGGTAGAAGATTTCCCGCAGTAAATTACCGTTTCTTTATGCGGTATACTGATTGCCAACCAAGGCAATAAGACTCAGTAAGACCTGCTATTTAACTCATAGCTAGGATGAGAATAGATTACTTCATACCTTTTCCAATTTTCGCCTAAAAGTAACCAACCCGACTGGGATTCGAACTTGGTACACTGATTTCTCATTGCAAGACGCAATCTATTAAATCCAAACAGACATGCAAGCAATTCTTTTCTACAGTCTATTTCTCTTCTGTTAAACTGGGATTGGGTATAAAATATAGAAAAGTATCTTGTTATAATTCTGCATATCTCGTTTTGCCTTCGTTTTTGATCACCAGTAAATCCCGGAAAGACATATTAGAGACGCTGTTTGCTTTTAATGAGAAAAATAGAGAAAGAAAAAATAGAAAAGAACTGGTGTTTATCGTCTCCTTCTAATACAGTATAAATAAGAGATTCTTCCATTTTGATCCTGTGAAAAGAAGGAAAAACATAACAGAGACGCTAATAAGTCTTAGGGAGAAATTAAATGAAAGAAAGAAAGAAAGAAAAACGAAAGAAAGAAAGAAGGAAGGGTTTAACTCCTGTTGAAGTGAAATGGAAAACTTTATATCCTTTGATTTGTATCCCCTTACTTCATGAAATAACGACCAGCATTCCTATTTATGTTATTGCAATATTTTTTTAATATTTTTAATACTTAATCTTTAAAGAAGGGATAAAGAAATTTCAACAGTTGTTTTATTGTCGCAGAACACGCCATAACCTTGTTCAATCATTAAGAATTAAGCTTATTCAAACATAATTAAGATTTATCAGAAAATTCAATATTTTCACGGGTATTTGCAGTATATATATATAATCTATTTTATTTTTTCTATACTTCTGTGATGAGGTAGTATTTAGATTATTTACATCAAGGACAATGTGGCCCAAATGATAAAAGCAGAAATAACTTCGAGACTTTAGTTAAAGCGAGATAACTAAGACATCCAGAAGTGGCATGGCTCGTGGAACAAGAACAATATACTAGTGATTGAAATAAAGGGTTCCGTTTAAAATTCTAATCATCTGAAGAAGGTACAACATGCTGAATATGTCAATAAAAATTAAGACAACAGTCCAAACAATGAAAATAATAATAATAATAATAATAATAATAATAATAATAATAATATAAAACTATAAGCTCAAATGATATGAATTCAGAAAGTCATTTATAGAAAGTTAAGATGATGTTAATTCTATACCTTTCAGCTGAGACAAACTTGATAGAACTATGTATTGAAAAGGGACGTTTGTGAACATAAAAATCAATTGGATTTATATGGGAAGTCAACAGTGTAGAAAGTATATCGTTTTGAAAATTCTCGGCTGCTAGAAAAGATGCTGAACTTGGCACCTTCACAATTATTCTCTCATATGTAAGAATTATTTCCTTACAATCCCGAATTCATTTTGAAAGCAATATCTTTTTTTTTCTTTTTTTTTATTTTGGATTTACTATCCCAACATTTAACTTACCACAAACCTTGCAAAAACATTTTTGTTATTTTTCAAATTTTCTACATGTTTTTTTTATTTATTTTAAAAAAAATATTTTTTATCACTAGCCAAGTTTTGCTTTAGTCGCTATTTGTAGAACCGTAAGTTCTCATTCGTTCGCTGAACCCAAATTGTAAATGTGTATTATTAGGCCTAGTTTTGTCTGGTTTATGACAGCTGCGGATTTGGCTGAGGAGTGTCTGATAAGATCACAGCGTGGGGAATTAGTGGTTTTAGAAGCCAAACTGATTGCTTCATCGATTAATGACTAAAAAAATCTTTTTTATAGGTAAACTGTTCTGAATAAAATCCCCTTGAACAATGTCAACTCATTTCTATACAATTCTAATTCTTAAGAAACAATGAAGAATATTTAGGAGAGATTTCTGCCAAAACCAATTTGGACTCTCAGCATTGGGTTTTATTTTTATTTGCTTATATCTATTTTAAATATATCGGATACATATTTATAAGTCTACCGTTCGTCTATGTTTAAAATATTAACGCCCCATATGGTCCAGTGGCCTTGCTATTTACCATGAGCTGCTTGATAAAATCCAAAAAAGAATCAGCAATATTATCGGTCCTAAGCTGGTAGTTCGGCTTCAGTTACGTTTTCTTACCACCGTGATGTTGACTCGCAGTATCTATCTATAAATAATTCATCACGATACGTTAATATCTCGTTTTTTATGTTAACGGATCTTTTTGAAGACCAGTGCACTTCATGTTAAAAAAAAAAACGTTTTAAAATATTTACTAAGAACTTTCTTTTTCACCAGAACGAACTTTATTAAGTTGATTTTACGTATTTTTTCTATTTATTAATTCATTCGTGTTGTTTTTAAATTTGCTTTTTGATTTTTTCTTTACAATGGTTTTATTTTCAGTTTTCTCTTCGGCTTTGGCTGAAATGTTTATTTTTCCTCACCTAAAGTCTTACCAAATTATTGTTTTTGTTTTATTGTGCTTTTGTTTAATTTAGTTTCCTCTTTTATCTATTATCAAGTTTATCTGAAGAAATTTTGAAGAACTTTTGGATGAAAACCTTTCAGTTCATCTTTTATGATATTTGAACAGTTCATTTTTTCGTGTATGTCGTTTGAGTTTTTCTAGTCATTCATCCTCGGTTTTCGGCTAAGTTTATTTTATTTTTGGGCTAACGTCTAAGTTTCCCAACCTTCTGTTTTTGTTTTATTATTATCTAGCAGTTTAGCCCGGTTTCACTCGCCTAGTGTAAGGAATAATAAGAATAAAAAACATATAATGAATTTACATAGCAAATACTTACACAACGTCCACCCTCGTCACTTTTATAGATACAGACTAGCATTTAGCCTGGTATCATTCGTGTAGTTTAAGGAATAATAAGAATAAAATGTACACCCTCGTCACTTTTGTAAATATAGATAACAATGTAGAATGTCTCTATTGGATTAGGATGGAAGGGGGAGGGGCAAAATATATAGATATAGATAAAATAAAGTGGGATGATCGATTCTATATTATAATCAATACATAAACTGATCCCTGACTTTGAGGGGTGATAATATATATTTTTCTACCCCTAATTTTAGATTTCTTAAAACTTTCAAGGTGTCGATAGCGTTTTAGAATTTTGATCTACTTCTGAGTGCAACTCCCGTCGAGCTAGACTACAAAATCCAGACGCTAAGTCGAATCTATCAAACAAACAAATACTTACACAACGTCGACCCTCATCATTTTTATAGATATAGATTACGCTTTATTTCTTAAATTTTATTGCATTTAGTTGAAACTCTGTTATTTTTTTCTCGTCCGTAGGCGAACTTTATTTTCTTTTACCTCTTGGAAAAGTTCATTAAACATCGTTTTATTTTAATTTTCTCTTATTTTTTTCTTTTAATTTTTAAACTAAAACTTATTAGCTTAATTATTTTCATCAATTTTTAATTTTAAATTAGTTCATCGATTTTTTTACCGGTAGTTAATTTGATTTTTTTTGTTTTCCCCCGAACTAGTTTTACTTTTTAATGTGTTTTTTTTTTGTATTTTCATTTTATTTATTTCCCACACTTTTGTTATTGTTGATTCTTTTTTTAAATTTTTGTTGTTTAGAAATATTTTTAAAAGTTTTTACCAACTGCTGTTTTTCGCTTTCCTTCCCCCGTTTTAATTAATATTTTTCACAAGAGAAAACAATATGAAAATATTTACCCGCTTAGCTTAGTGGAGATTTTTCTAAAGATGGCCGACAAAAGACGGTCTGTAATTTTAAAAAAAAAGTAAAAGAACCTTTCGTGGCGGACAAATCTTCGCGCAAAATTTTTGGCTCCACAAATGACACAGTAATCCGGTAACTGATTGAGTCATTAAAGGGACTGTTTTTTTTGGGTTTTTTTCTCATGTGAGACGTATTGCAACCCACAGCTGAATATTATGTCGAAGTCATCAACCGATAACGAAATGCCTCAAATTACGGAGAGAATACGGAGGTCCGCAATGGGCCATGAAACACAGAACGAGGCCAACAGTATACAAAGAGAAGAGCCAAGCAACAGGATCTCAGTTCTCTAAATATTTCATGTCAATAGTCACCAATAACTCCACTTTCATACCAGCTCTAAGGTTTACTCCTCAGCATCGTATTCAAAAACAATTACTTAAACGAAAAATAAATGCGCGTCTATTTGGGAACAGACTCAACAGTTGCTACAGTGACACGACCATGGACAGCTACCACATTAAAAGTGACTGCACTAAAACACAATACAATTTCATTTCCTTCCCCAGTCAATTCCATTCCAGCTATAGTAGTTTCCTTTCCTACAGCGATACATTCAGTCTCCACAAAAGTAGGACTCATCCAAGAGGCAAATCAAACAGGATAAAATAAAAATAATCAAACTATCGCATTGCCTCGGGGAAGACGTCTATCGTGTAGTGGACGAACAAGTTGAAAAAAAGATAAAAATAAACAAAATAAAGTACCTTCGAAACATAGACAAAAATAATAAAAAAACTAGGAGTTTGAGTGCGCGACAAATATGGGACATGACGGAGGACGCCAATGATTTCATCTCAGTGTGCACCCCCACTGGTCTATTTAAATTATGAAAAATAAAAAACACTACAACAATATGGTACTGGAGAAAACCTGCTTTTTGTTCACCTCTGTATAGAGCACTAAAATAACCTTTTCCCTTAAACATTGGTTGCCTGTCTCCTAATAGCATCATAATAAGTGAAATGGGTCTAGGCTTAATGGAACAGGTTGCCTGTGTTCTCACCCTACTCATGTTCAATGAAGATGAGCAAATTTACTCGATCTTTCTGGTTATCTAGCATAAATATTCGGGGACTGAGGTCGGGGTCATACAGGAAAAGCGGTTTTCAGCTCGGCCATGTATCCGCCTACTCTGACGATGTTTCTTGTGTGAAGTAAAGCAGAGCTTGACGAGGTCGTCAAAGAAAGTATAGGAAACGAGACAGTGTCTAGGTCCAAGATCAACCGCAATAAGTCTGTTGGCTTTCGGTCGGGTTCGTGGAGGAGAGTATCTCTTCCAGGACCTTTCCCCTGGATGGGGCACTCAAGATACTCGGCACATGATTCTGACCCTATCTTCTCTTAGAAATGAATTGGTCGTAAGTGCAGGAGAAAGCCGAGGTTGTAATTCGTCTGCTGTCCTTGAATCTTTCCTTAAAGTGGAGAGCGGAACTATGTGCCTCGCACATATTACCGATTCTTTTTTATCGACTCTCTGTACTTCCAATTCCGTCTGCCACACTAATGACATTAGAAACGCCTTTGATCTTCTTCTTGTGGAGAGACAAGGCACACAAGATATTCCGAAAAATTTGTTACCTCTTCACTTCCGAAGGCTAACGCTAAAAATTGTCAACATACGCTTCTCATCGCGTTCCTAGATAGAATGCTTCAGCAATAGTGTAGACGAATTATGGAAGACAGACCCTTTTAAGAATTTTCAATTTCTGAGATGAGTGCTCTCGTGCAAGTAGGAAGTTCTTGTTTAACCCGAAATAAACACCTCTACCATTGTGAATGTTGGATTGCTCTGAAATACCTCTTACGGGCGATGAATAATCTCTTTGACGTCCAGGCGTTGTTCCCTAAGGCGATATATTATGTATTAGTGGGTCAATTCAAGATCATCTGATAGACAAGCTCGGTCTTAAAAATCAGGAAACCCGCTCAATATTTCCTTACGTGCTGGGATTGTAATGACTCAATAATGATAATGCATCATTATCACTCTGGTAATTCGACGGGTCCTCTGGCTCTGAAGAAAATCTTTCGACAGGCTTTAAAAAAATCTCCAAACTGCGTTCGCTGTAATGAGGTAGTGAAAATCCGGAATCACGCCTTCTTTCTTTAAAGGGACGTAGTCCTTTTGTGCAAGTTTATTGAAGCTGTCATGGTCTGAAGGCTTGGTGGAAAGTTTTTTGTCCTCGACACTAGGCGTTATGATAGTCGTGATATGAAGTACACGTCAGAAGGAATTTTATGGGGACCAAAATCTCGTATCTTTTAAAATGATCTTTTTCTTTAAGCATCAGAAGAGGCGGCGGCTCACTCCATCATAATTTGGCAAAAGATGGATGAGTCTTGTGCGTTTGTGACGAGAACGAGGAGCCAATTTATAGTTACAATTTGATGCCAGTTAGGCATACGAAAATTCTTCTAGCTGGATGACCAGAGATGTCTGTTCTCTAGTAAAACGCTTTCGAAGTTAGGGAGTGATTTTCGTATTGTTTTATGTGTTTGAATGAGTGTGTGTTTATGTGAATGTTTCAACGAATTAGCGTTATATCATTAAAGTCCCACATTAATTTCATTCATTTACCTGATGTCATTGTCACAATTATTGGTTGTGTTTTTGTTACTAACACTATTTCATACAGTCTCTTCTAAATAGCTTATCTCATATTTTAAATACACATTGAGGTCTATATTTTTAAATTGTTTTATTTTAATTTCGTCACCCACAATTGTACATAACGGGCCAAGTTAAGACTTCATTGAGACTCTGAGGTATTACGGTGAATGCAGTAATAATACTGAAAAAGAATGTGCTATTGTGGTGTAAGGTATATTGGGCTATATTTTGTTCTGTGCGAGTTGCTAGTTAAGTTTAATTATAAGACCGAAAGTAGATAAGCCTGTTACTATCCTCCTTTTGGCCTTGTTCCACACTTTTATATTTATTACGAAATAAATATCGCTCTTCGTTATAGTACCTAGGCTTTTCTCAAAAAATTTGCAGTTGATCTGGCTAGATGTAACCGTAGATTCTATACTAACAGTTTTATTTTATCGCGCTTCTCGCTTGTGGAGTTCTCTTCGGGCTCCACACTTTCCAACCAACTTTATTCTCCAAACATTTAAATGCAGTCTCAATCGGAATCTTCTGTTTTCGTGTTTACTATCAATTTTTCTAACATTACATGATTTCAGACAAAGAATCCCATGAGATAAATGTGAGTTTGCATTTCCCCCATTTATATTGAAACTCAAATCTGGTCAGGGGCCGTTGGGCAATCAAGAAAATTTCCGTTTTCCATCCTCTTGTAGAATTTATTCTTCAAAACTGAGGAGATAGTTACTTACAGTTCTGATAACTGACGTCACCAAATTGCTGTTGCGTTCATTGTTTCCTTAATATAATGAAAACGGCATATTCCTTGGAAATTACACATTCGACTTCATTGACATATTGATGCAGGTTCTATAGCCTCTAGCTGTGGAAGTAGAAATCTTAAATATCTGGGCATTTTTTTAACAGAAGACGTGGAAGTGTGACTTTGAAATCTAGAAGCGTTTTTGGTAGAGATAGAAACTGACAGCTACAAAGAGCAGAAGTTGCGGAGAGCCATGATCGCCATCGTTCTGAAAAAGACGGCACATAGAAGAATAGAATTTAGAAATCAATGAGACAATGGATGCGAAGTTGAAAGTGATGTTCCTAATATTTTTTGGACTCGAAACATTCTGTTCGAATTAAGAGGCAAGTTTGAAAAGCTATAAAATGAAGGAAGTGTTGTAAATGTGCAGTCTCCATATTTGTCTAAAACCAGCTGTTATCTTCGTATCAAATAATGTCGTATACAGATTTAAACGATTTAGAAAAAGAATAGTAATTGCCAAACACTAACGCACAACAATTAGAAGAATATTCCTTTTTATTGGGTATCTAATCTCATTTGTCTATGCGTTATTTTTACTACGAGTATCACTGTTCTTATTCTATACATTTTTATTCGCTTATCGGAATTGACGCCAAGAGAACTTTACCAGTTTGTCAGTGAAAATTCATCAAATTTAATATTTTAATCCTGAGATGAATAGAATTCCAAATCCAATATTTACCAGGTTATAAATGTGACAGGTTCAGCAAAACAAATAATTTTCAAATAAGTGAATCTTTTCTATCGGAGAGATGAACTTGTCAAGATGATGACCTTTCGGTCATGTCTCATTAGAATAACAAGAAAATTTGTAGAAAACGAGAATGACGACAACAGAAAGAAATAAACTTATTCTGGGAATCATTCAGTTAGATTATAAAAAAATGATGCCGGTAACATTGGTTGCTTTTAAACGAAGTTAACTGTTCGGCTAGTAAGGCTGTATTTTATGTTCCTACTATTTCATGATTGTAAGCAGGCCAAGCTAACTTTAATAACGATTTTCATAGAGGGCCCCCCTCAGAGTGATGGTTAACAAAATGTTGCCTTTCTGAGTTGGCAGTTATTCGCACCTTATCGATATCTTCAGTGTCGTTTCACATTATCTGTAGTCTTGTCAGATTTTTCTTTGTCCCTTTATCTCTATCTTTGTAGCTCTTGCTCTGGCGATAATCATTGATATATTATAGATTATAATTATAGGTTATAGATGATAATTTTAGAGAAATTGTTGAGTATTGGAGGCCACCATCTGTATTTTATAACTTATTTGGATTAATTATATATTATTAGTTTTGGATAATGAAACTATATAACCGATTAGTACACGGCATTCATTTTGTTTGTGAGGCAATTGCCTAAAATTTTAAATCCGCTTGAAGGTAATTTAATTTTAAATCCTATTAAAGAGGTTAACCTAAAATTTTAAATTCACGAAGCCCTAAGATTATTAAGAAAACGAACTTAAACTTATATTTATGCAGTAATGATTTAATCCAGTTCTTCTTCTTCTTCTTCTTCTTCTTCTTCTTATTATTATTATTATTATTATTATTATTATTATTATTATGTCATTTTTCATCAAATTTCGATTTCTGCTATGGTCGCACTACCAACCAAGTCTGCGAGAAGACCTAAGGCAGGTCGTGGCGTGTTGTTATGGCTCTATTTCATGTTTTTTCTATCTCCCCTATCATCCCTAGCGTTACATAGACAAATTCTCCTTCGTGTGTGGGCTGTACTTAATAAGACAATTTTTTGTATATCGCTTAAGCTGGGGTTTCCAAGGATTCTTTCAATGTGTTGTTTTGTTCCACTTTTTATCACTCCAAGTGCACCTACACTCACTAGCACGACTCTTGTTTTCAATTTCCACATTTTTTTTCTATTTCAATTTCCAGGTCTTTATATTTTGACAGTTTTTCGAATTCCTTGATTTCTATGTTACAATTCACTGGACAAGCCATAACAATTATTAGGCAATTTTTTTCTTTTTGTTTTTAACAATAATGTTCGGCCTATTTGCTTCAATTTTCCTGTCTGTGTAGATGGTGTAATCCCATAGAATGGTGACATCTTCTATTTCTGTAAACGGTGCTGTGTGATGTTCATACCAGTGTTTGTTTACATATTTTCCATAGTGTTTGTACATTGTCCAATGTAAATATGCCCCACTCTATCGTGACGATTTTTATATTCATTTGGGGCAAGTACAGAACAACCTGAGATTAGATGTTCTATTATTATTATTATTATTATTATTATTATTATTATTATTATTATTATTATTTCCCTGAATTTCTGTTGTATACACATTTTCTTTCCGAAATCGAACTAGAGACCTTTGGTCAGATATGACTTCATGGCATTTTATACTTATCTTTCTTTTAAAATAAAGTAAAAAATTCTAAGATCACACACATTTTAAATACGTTCAGTCTTATTTTTATTTAGAAATTCCATGCGGACCTAAGTGATTTATGTGCGTGGGTGTGTTATAATCTTTCTAAATATCTACAAAACCTATAAGAAATGTTCTCTTTTTCCTGTACTAATGAGATTTCAATCTTAAATAACTGCATGTATGTATGTATGCTACATTGAAGGAGGGTATATGGCGTAAGCTTGCTATTTGAATTCTTAGATTTAGCTTCAACTCGACAAACTTAACAACTGTGATATTTCTTGAAGGTCTTAAGGTATGTCGCTTATATCATAAACTATTTTGGTTACAAACCCTATCGATAGAATCTAATTTTTCCAGTCCTAAAACAAAATCATATCTCCTTCTATTCCTTCCTAAGTGTATTTCCGAGCACAACCTGTGCAATGTCTGTTGTAATATGATTTTGTTTACTTTAAATACAATCATTATTAATATATGTGTATATTTCAGCACTGATTGCTTCCAATAAGTGAAAGAAACGAGGCGAGGAATCATTTGACAGTATTATATAGCAACTATGTAAGATATCCCTCGACATTGTCAGTAAAATTAGAATAAGCTACGCTATAGATTAAGCATAATATTACGGGAATTGACAAGCACCACCTGATGAGGCTGGATGAAACTTTAATAACAACAAAGATCAGGACAATCGTCTCCATGAAAATAAAAATAATGTATAATTGTATATATAATGTCAGGTAGTCCTAAAGTCTGGACAATAAGTAAAAATGCATAATTTCAAGAAATGTTAATTTCAACACCGTTTTATTGAATAGGAATATTTACATATAATATCTTCAATATGATTTCCATCATTTGGGATACAATAACTTCACATTGCCGTTGATTTTAGTACATTCACTATTTATGCGTTTAATGAAGTGTGCTGCATCTGGGAATTAAATTGAGTACACCTTCGCCTTTAGCATAGCTTGGAAAATAAGTTAATTTTGTCTTCTTTCCAAAAGACCATGTTTAATCTGCAGAGGTAAAAAATAAACATATTTAATGAGATTTCCTGTGTGTTCAGAATTTAGCGACACCCTGTAGAGTGTCAAAAGAGTTTCTTATTAGTATATATCAATAACAATTATTTGATCATTCAAATATTTTATATAGATAATTAGATGTGGTCCAGTAGTTAGAACGTTCGCCTTTCAGATTCTGATCGAGGTCGATTTATCAAAAAGGTGACTTCTTGATGTTATCGGGAGAATATAATCTGAGAGGGAGAGGATCCTAGAATGTGGTATCTTTGGAAAGTGCCAGAAAATATAACACGAGTTGACCTGAGCCTTGTGAGTGCAATTAAGTAGACGGAACTATTAGTTGTTGCAGTTTTATCTCGGCCTTGTTGAAACTGTCGATCAAACTGTCAATGCGCACTTTTCCAGAAAGTCCAGTCAGCATAGTTTCAATAAAATCTACGTGGGTTGTGTATGGTTTTGAAAAAATACGAATGTGCCTTAGCAGACGCCTACAACAGGGATTGGTTAATTGTTTTAGTAGACAAACATACGCGAATATCATCATAGATAAATAGACAAGGCACAAATTGGCGTCTATAGTTCGTCCTCTGATAGCAGTTATTACATAGCATATATGAGAATTCCTCTGGCATCTTTTAAAGAAAAGCTAATGAACATTTAAAGAACTTTGCAATATAAGTGGCATTTCTTTTAGCTTTCTAAGGATTTCGATGTGACGTGACTTTTCTAAGGAATCCGCTCACCATAAGTAGTTTTGTTGTCCAAGACACAAGAGTGCGTTCTCCTTGACCATTCTTACTTAAAATATTTACCGTCTTCTTTATGGCAATCTATAGACGGATGCCAATTGTCTTTGTCTCTTTGAACTTCTTAAACTTGACATCTGATCGGGAAATTAAAGGTCTATCATACCATCTAATATATATTTTAGCGCCCGATTATTTCATTCGGTTTGGGTTTTATTTTCCTCCTTTGTATTTGGACAATTTTTGTTTAGTGGTAAATTTTAGAAAGGTCGTTTAGAGGTTGTAGTTTACATTTGCTTTATCTAGTAAGTAATACACAGTTGAAACAATTGTTCGTTTTCTTGATTTGATAAACGGTAGGAGTTTGTCAGTCGGCACTATCTTTCCTGAAAATGTAATATTTTTGTTTTGAAAGAAACGAACTCATTTTTATTTTGAGAATACTTAACTATCTATAATCAAAAGGTAGTAAGGTTTTATATGAATATTTAGAGATTCATATGAACTGGCCGGTAAAATAAAACATAAGCATTGTGTTACATTTGCATTCGAGCAGTCACTTGAAGAACTACGGCGTATATGAGACAAAATAAAGTGGATGGGCGTTGTGGTGCAGTGGATATCGACTCGGAACGAGAAATCGGGGAGCCAAGTTCGAATTCGGGTTGAATTCTTTACATTCCCTTACGCGCAAATATCCTTGGGAATGGTATTAATCCGTCTCTTCCGTCCAGTTATGGGTTAAATAATAGGACAGATTGGGTTCTATAGCCTTGGCTGGCAATCAGTCTACCGCAGAAAGCAATGGCAACCTACTGCGGAATAATCAGTCAGTTATGTCTCTTTCGAGATATGATCGCCCAAACGTGTTTCATGTATGGCACTTAACTGACTGAATCATAAAGTAGAATAATCACAGATAATTTGACATTCATATGAAATATGGAATAAAAAAAGACAGACGAAGACAGCGGAAAATCTAACTGATGCATTTGTGTAAATGGACGTTAGAACGGGTAGGAAAAGATGGCAAAAGAATAAACGCTGCTAATAAGAGGTTGTAGAGAGCTATGATTTCCCACGCACCGCAGTCTGCTACGTGCCATACGTGATACACACTTGGGCGATCATGTTTCGAAAGAGACATGACTAACTAGGTAGAAGATTATTCCGCATAAAGTTACCATTACATTCTGAGGTAGACTAGATGCCAGCCAAGGCTATAAAATCCAATTTTTCCTGCTATTTTTCCCATAACTGGAGGGAAGAAACGGATTAATACTTTTCTATGGTTTTTTGTGCGTAAGTGAATGCAAATGGAATGCGAACTCGGACAAGAAATTCACCCACATTGATCCTCACAAAAGAAAAATAGTCTATAGATGTGCGCTGTGGTGCACTGGATATCAGCCCAGTATGAGAAATCGGAAATCGGAATTCGAATTCAAGTTGAGTTCGTTTGGCAAAAACCCTTGCGGAAAGGATATGAATCCGTCTCTTCTCCCTCCAGCTATGAGTTAAATATCAGGACAGATTAGATTCTATAGTCTTGATTGATACCCTGAAAGAAATGGCAACCGATTGCAGGAATACCTTCTGCCGAGTCAGTGGTGGATCAAAAGAGACATGTTCATCTAGGTGCACATCACTTAAGGCATTTAACTGACTGAATGACGATCAAATGCAAAACAAAAATCGTGATAGACAAAATAAATATTAAGTAAAAAAAGTCAGATCTTTTTCAGACGTACAGTAACTAAAAGAAACAGAATTCATAGTTATCAGCAAAATGATGATCCCAAAATGTGAATTACAAAACGGAGATACCAAAATTAAACAAAAGAAATTCTAAATATTTGTGAAGTGTTTAAACATAAGAGGGAAAGTGCGACACTGAAATCCGATGACGCGTCGGGATAGCAAAAGATGCCTTTTAAAAGATAAGTATTAAGAAATAAAAAAAAAACAAGGAAAAGAGCGTTAAACTGTTACTTAATAATTTGTCCTTCTATATGCCAGTGAGTGTCGGACTTCTTCCTCTTCGATGTGCCATATCCCTTCAGGCATAGGCGATCATGGTCCACCACGTTTCTCTATTCCTGGTGGCTCTTAGCACGTTTTCTTCTGGTACCCCACCCAAACCCCGCTTTGCTATCTAATTCCTCAAACCCGTCCATTATGTTACCCGCTGTTTCCCTCTGTCTTGCTTTCCTTCTATCTGGCCTGTGAGTATCAGATTCTCTAAGCCCTTCTTCCTCATCATATGTCCCAAGAACTTTAACTGTCTTTTCCTGATGCTCAGTATTAATTTTCCTTTGGTTTCTATCCTTTTCAAAACCTTATCATTCTCACATGCTCGATCCATGATATCTGTAGTATTCTTCTGAAGAATCATAGTTCGGTTGCTTCAAGTTTTTCTGTCATCTTTGATGATATTTTCCAGCATTCACTGCCATACTGAGAAACATAAAAATCCAGTGCTCTCTTCTTTGTTTCTAGCGAAATCTTTCTGTCCCGGAATATTTTTTGGTTGGTTGTTTTGTGTCTATTAATATTTTTTTCTTTTTGAGTATCAAGATTCATTGGGATTTGTTTTTAAGGGCAGGGTCCCCAAGTCTTACCCTTGTTATTTAACCCATAACTGAACGGAAGGGACGGATTAATACTTTTCCCAAGGGTACCAGTGCTTAAGTGAATGATATATTTTATTCAACTGGAATTCGAACTCGGCTCACCGATTTCTCTTTTCGAGTCGATATCCACTGCATCACAACGCACATCCGTCACTATACGCTTACAGCACTTGGTATTCCCAAGCGGTCACCCATCTAAGTACTAACCATACTCAACATTGCTTAACTTCGGTGATCGAGCGAGAACCGGTGTATTCAACGTGATAGGCCGTAAGCCCCTGCCCCTGAAGAATAGGCTTGAAATAACAGAAATGTAGTTCTACAGAATCATGCTGAGGATAGCATAAACCAATTATATGGGAAACAACAAAAGTTTTACAGAAAATGAAAACAAAAAGAAAATTATGTTTAACATTAACAAGACACACTTGAAATTTCTAGAGTGCATAATGAGAAAACAGTGTTTGAAAAATCGGATGCACACAGTAAAGATTGAGATACACAACGTAAAACAACGCATAAAAAAACTTACTAAGTGATTGGATAGTGGTAGAGGATTTAGGAAAATTAACACAAGTTTTACTATGAGCTAAATTGAAGAAGAAATTATGGAGAGCTATGATCACATATGTATCGAGGGGACACAACACATAGAAGAAGATACTGCAAATTAAGCAAAGATCGGATAGTCCCGGTATGAAAACACATCCTTGTCTTACGCCCCTTTCTATTTTTCTACACCTGCTGAATTCTCTTTCTATCCGTATGCAAGCGGTTTGCTGCCAATAGATATTCTTAATTATCCGAATGTCTTTTCCGAAAAAATCGAAGTTGTCTAGCATCTCTATCAAGTCTTTATTTTGTACTTTGTCAAATGTCTTTGCGTCTTTTATAAAGCATAGATATTGTTCCTTCAGCATTTCTATTGCTCCTTCAGATAGCATTTTGAGCATGAATATCGCATTTCTTTTTCCAGTATCTTTAACAAAATCAAACTGTTCAAACCCTCCAGTTATGGGTTAAACGATAGGAAATATTGGGTTCTATAGCCTTGTCTGGCAGCCAATCTACCGTAGGAAGCAATGGCAACGTACTGCGGGAAAATCTTCTGTCCAGTCAGTCATGTCTCTTTCAAGACATGAACTCCAAAAGCGAGTATCACGTATGGCATTTAACTAACTGACTAGATTGGCGTTAAGATCTTATAATTTTACAGTTGAAATGCCTAGATACAACCGCAGATTCTGTGTTAAAATTTTCTTCTCTCGCACTTCTCGCTTGTGGAACTCGTTTCTAGTTTCTTTCTTTCCAGTCAACTTTGATCTTCAAAGATTGAAATGAAATGTCAATTGTTATCTTCTACATTTTTAATACCTGTTCTTTTATTGTTCTATCTTCTTAATGTTTTCTTCTCGTATTCACTCATACTCAGTATCGTCTGGCGTCTTAATGGCTCTCTTCCCTTGCTTCGGGGAAATGATAAAAGCAAAAAAGGTCGTAGAGAACCGGGTCATTAGCAAAGGTAATCTTTTGGAGGAAAGATAGTCAACAAAAAACATAATATGCGTCAAAATACATGCAATTCATTGCAAAAAACGAATACCTTAAGCGGCGCCATTATTAAGAAAATCAATCTTGCTCGTATATTGATGGACTGACTTTCTGTTATCCGGTCTTGCCTTTATCATTTCTGTCAGAATTTCCTGATGGATGATGCTTCTAGATATTTTTTTGATGTTGTCTGAATAATTTTTGCGTCTCTCTCAAAAGATAAACATTTAAATTCTGATGAAAATCGCTATCTTCTATTTCCCCAAATAAAACGTTTCCATTATTCATTATGTTTGATTTTATTCTACTTTTCTCAGCTGGCATTTCCATGTCTCTTGATGTCAGAGGAATCTAGCATCTGGACATACACAACACTAACAGCTTCCCATCCCGACTTCTCCAGTACGTACACCGCTAACCATTTTGATATATTTTGTCAATAGCCCGTGATTAAATGTCCTGCACCTGGGGAATTTCCGCCTTCTCATCCTCAAAGTTCTGTTTCATTTCCATTCTTACAAAATGGAATATTCAACAGAGGATTTACATTCTTGTATTCTAACCCCACGGCACGTCAGTAACCAAAGAATGACAGTGAAATGAATTGACAGTGCTGATGCGTTGGTCAGCTAGCGTAAACTAATCATTCTGTTGCACAATAGAGAGGGTTGAATGTTTTTATACTCTTCCGACTAACTCATCTCCAAACGGCAGGATTCAAATTGAATGTTGAGACTGACCCCACCTGTTTTCGCTGAAGATTCGTTATCACCACCGACGCCGCAGGATGTATTTGTCGATTTATTGATTAATAAAGATTGATTAATTTTTCTCTTCCCAAAGATAGAAGAGGGGCGTTTGCGCTCATCTTTTATTTTTAAATAATATCACCGGTTATACATTTCCTTCTAGAATTATTCATTTCATGAATTTGTGCCGACTTGACTGACAGTTTTAAAAGCTAATTTTCAGTTATTTTTATAATTATTTTAAGCCAGACACGGCAATAAAGTTACTAAGACGCAAGGGATTACGTAGTATGAAATAATATGAGAAAAATTCTAAACAATAAAAGAACAGGAATTAAGAAGAGGTAAAGATTGATATTTCATTTAAAATTTTATAGATGAAAGTTGACTTGAAAGCAAAAATCTTCAAGAGAGAGTGAGAAAAAAGAAACTTTTATCATAGAACTTACGGTTGTATCTAGCCATTTCATGAGTAAAATGATGAAACCTTACGACGGATCTAGTATTGTGCTTAAATTCATAAAGTTTACGTACCATAGAGGAAGGTAATATTTATTTTAATTAATGCAACATTGTGAAACAAGGTTAAAAGGGGGAAGGGGAAGACTAAACTTGAGTATGTTTTTTATAAATTTTAGCCAGCCTCGATTACTGATCCAAACGTACCACAATATTCTTTACACCAAAACAACACATTCTTACTAACCATTTATACTACAACCACCATAATACCTCCAAGTCTCTATATCAAGGGTCGGCAACCTACGGCCCGCGAGCCGGATCCGACTCTCGAAGGCATTTTGTCCGGCCTGCGTTCCTGATTACCAATTACTCTATTTTTAACAAGAGAGACGAGGCTTTTGAATTCAACAAAACGCCTGCTGTTATCTTCCTCTGATCCACCCAACCCAATTTGAATGCTATTACCGCAAAAATACCATCAAAATCCAATCACCTGCATTTCTACATAAAAAAAAAAATGAAACATAAATATAAAACAAAAACTGAGAGCCGATTTGACCGACTGACCGGTGACAGACATTTAGCGGGGACACATTCAAAGGGACAATGTTGTCTCAGTCGGTTTTCTATTTCATTTCTCCAACAGCGACCCCCATCGCTTAACACTTTCATCTACCCGATGAAAGTTGCTGGAATCTTTCAATGGGCCATGTTCCTATCTTATCATACGTAAGTGTATATGTTTGCAACTATTCTTACTCGTATGTCTGGGTATATCTGCTTCGTTTTTGCTTGATATGTGTGTGTGTGGGGGTGTGTGGGTGTGGGTGTGTGGGTGGTACAATTTTTAATAACGATTTCAAACCTACATGTCATAATTGCATCCTTTTCACTTCGGTTGATTTTTTTCACTTTGAAGTATTTTGACGTTCCTTGAGGAAAAAGTAATTTGTGATAGGTGTTTTTTAATTTTAGATTTTCTTTTGTTTTTCTGATTTTTCAATGTTCATTTTCATTATGGTTTTAAATATTTAGGTTGACAGTTAGGTGTGCATATGTAATTTTCCTTAATTGTTCATTAATGGCCTTCCTCCGTCATTATAACACGATCCGGCACGCGGGGTCGATTGAGTTACCGAACCCATCCCTATGTAGTCCTAATTAGTTTCGATAATCAGGTTCCTGGGACACGCAATGAGGAAAGAGGGCCTGGAGAATTTAATACTCACAAGTCGGATTGAGGGAAAGAGGGACAGGGGAAATCAGCGCGAGACGTACGTCTGAGAAAATGGATGGCAGAGCGGGGTTTAGAAGTGATACCAAGAGAAAAATATTGAAAGTAACAAGAGACAAAACAATGTGGAAGTCAATAATCACCTACGTCCTGAAGTGCTACGCTACATGAAGAAGAAAGAAGTACAACTTTTATCATAGATAAAATTTCAGCAAAACAGTTACAACAAAAGTATTTATAGAAAAGGTGCACGGAGGCTAATTTAAGACGGTGTGAAAGTAACTGTTTGTTAGATGCCAGATCAGGACCAATAACATTGCGGAATCTTTTTTGTAATTTATCTAGAATCTGTAGAATAGAGTTGTTTTACTGGTTCTGCTATGGAAAGCAACGGATGCAAGAAATCAATTTTAATTTTTCATCTTATTTTTACATCACGTGTTATTAGTTTGTTTTCGTATTATATTTTGCAGGAAAGAAAACAATTAAAACAATATGATATAATTTTCATTGAAATGAAAAATAAATATTGTAATCTTAGTTTAACAATATATATTTTTTACAAATAGTAAAAAATTTTTAATCAATTAATTAATAATCACGAATGTAGTTTCCGAAGTTGAAGAGTTAAATACTTAACGATTTAGAGTTTAATCTTCAACTATAAACCAATATTTATTGTGCCGGTATCTTCCCATTTTTTGACGATTTCCGCTCACCTTGCTGCCATCTAATAATGTTGCCACTCCTATCTAGGAAGCCCTATTTTACATTGTTTTACTCCTTGTGTGGCACTCTTTCTTGAATAGATAGTCCAATCTAGATATAAAACTTCAAATGTTTATTATTCATTTATTTCAAGTTTCTTCGACAAAATTGACATCTTTAACCCTAACACGATGAGTAAAGTTCCGTTGACACAGCAGTCTCTATCCTACTATCTTTATTTCCTGATCAAAATAAAGAACAGTACTTTTCTGGCAACTGATTCACATAAGAAATATTCAGTCGTTTTTTTTTTCTATACGTGAAAAGTTTAGCTCCTTGTCTTTATGTTATATTACCTTGAATGGTAATTGGTAGGTACATCCGGTCGCAGGTAAAGTCGACAAAGTGACAAAAATGTGGTTGACAGATATATACGGCCGTATATGATGTTAACAAAGTGCAACGACAAAAACAAGCGACAAACTGCTTGAAAAGCAATGAACCGCCAGGTGTGATTGACAGATACATACGGCCGTAAATAAAGCCAAAATCGCAACAACCCCAAAGAGCAATAATGTGTGGGAGTTTTAAGACTATACAAAGTTTAAAATTTGGGGCTGAAGAGACAGAGCCTGGTTAGCGATTCCCGACAGCTCCTTCGTATGTGCGATCTTTCTCCGGCTGCCCTCCTGCTCCACACAAGCGTCTCCGACGAAGAATAAAAATAGAAGATTTTATTTTTATTTATGCGTATTCCTCACATTTTTTTTTCTGGAGTAATATACTATATTTAATTCTAGCACAGTTACAATTCTTCTCTGGTATCATTTGTTCTTTGTTTACAGATATTAACCCAGGTTTCATACGTAGATTATTTATGTTTTAGTTGGTGTTTTTTTCTTACGTCAACTTGTGTTTGGTGATTATTATTATTCATTTGCACAATTCCCATTATATGTCCGACACTTCTCAGTTCTGTTTAGTAAATTTGATGATTTAATTTAATGGTGTGGCTTTTATTTTCATATTCGTTCTACAAAAAATGTCATATTTGCTGGGACACTTTATTTTCCCTGTCGAACGTTACAATTTTGAACGTTCAACCATTGCATCAGTTTTATACTGCTAGTTACTTTTTTGAAACGATAAAATGCTCCCTACTGGGATTTTACTTCTGTTTGAGAACCATTATTACAAAAAATCTTGAGGCAGTTTTCTTGTTTTCTTCTTTCCTTTTAATAGTCATTTCACCCCAAGCAAGGCAGGACTCCCACTAATGTGCAAGGGATCAGTGAGAGAAAAAAAACAAAAAACAAAAAAAAAACATGGAACAGGGGATGCAATATTTACATTATTCAGACTATTTTCCTCATTTATGGTGCCATTTGTACGACGTTTCTGCCGTTGTATGCTCTAGCCTTCTTTAGTTACTAGGCATTTCGAACCGAACCATTTATTACGATCCCTGGGGTATATGAACTTCATTCCTTGGATAAAGTTCCCACTTGGAAGTCATGAGTTATCTCACTCTAACCCTGCAAGTTATTTATTCACCACTGCTGTAGCCTGGTATTAAACTCAACACTTTAAGAGTCAACTAACCAACGTCTATATCCACTGGGCCATGTGTCTTTAAGAAAGCCGGAGCGTACAATTTTGTCGTACAATTGACAACAAAGATAGGGACAATAGTCCGAATAATGTAAATACTGTAAATACTACCACATTTCAGAAATATAGACAAATAAAAAGATCTATCATTAAACGTCGTACAAATGACAACAAAGATGAGGACAATAGTCCGAATAATGTAAATACTGTAAATACTACCACATCTCAGAAATATAGACAAATAAAAAGATCTATCATTAAACGTCGTAAAATTGACAACAAAGATGGGGACAATAGTCCGAATAATGTAAATACTGTAAATACTATCTCATCTCAGAAATATAGACAAATAAAAAGATCTATTATTAAACGTCGTACAAATGGTAACAAAGATGAAGACAGCAGTCCGAATAATGTAAATACTGTAAGTACTACCTCATCTCAGAAATATACACAAATAGAATGATCTATTATTAAACGTCATAGAAATGGGAACAAAGGTGAGGACAATAGTCTGAATAATGTAAATACTGTAAATACTACCTCATCTCAGAAATCTAGACAAATACAATGATCTATAATTTAACGTTGTACAAATGGCAACAAAGATGAAGACAATAATGTAAATACTGTAAATACTACATCATCTCAGAAATATAGACAAATCCGAACAGGATTTAAGAATAGATACGAGGTGGATGAGATTTAGAGAGGTGAATTGGGTTTAAGGAGCTGGGTGGGATTTAGGGAGATAAAAGATGGTAATAGGACGTTGCGTTTAAAATATTGGAGTTTGTAACTATCAGGGAAACAAGAAAGGGATTTTCCCAGGTGGGAATAGCGGGAGAAGAAATTTCTAGAGTAAAATGGTGGCTGCATTTGACTACTTTGTTGGTAAACAAATTGCCAGTCTTGTAGTACGCGTAAATCCATTGAGTCGGACATCAGGGAAAGAAGTACATCAGAGCAGAAGCCGTGAAAATATTTTTAGACAGGGTAGGCCACATCCCATCGGTGCCAAAGTAAATGGAGTTGAGCTACTAAGTCAGGGTCGATTACGTTGCAGATCATCCTTGGGATTTTGTCGAAAACCTCAAGATGAGTAGCGAGAGAAACCCATAATAGATTTGGCACCCGTATTCAATACACAAACGAATGGTAGATTTAAAAGTGTGCAAAAAAAAAAAAAGGAATTTGACGATAAAACTTTCTGGTCCGACACAGTGATACAACCTTCTTAGCAGAAGATGTAGCTTTTGCTTAAATAAGAGAAAATTTCTATATTCGGACATTTTTGGCAAATCAACTCCTTTAGTATTTCTATACAGTCGAGTCTGTTTTCCTTTTAATGGCTTAGTTAAAAAATACAGTTGCCTTTTGCTCTACCGTCGTCTTTGTTGTATTTTAATTTATTTATGCGCTGTGTCGAGTAGATTTTTTATGCTCCATTAAAAATTCGTTTAGTGTACTGTTGGAAAAACTTGCTTTCTTGTTTTCGTATAATCTATTTCTGAAAATCTTGAGTTGCAGAAATCTCTCTAGCGCCTCTAAATTCCAAGATATTTTACTGTCTTATCAGAGCCTTAGTAAAACCCGCGTTTACATGAAATAATTTGGAAGTATGCCCATTCAGAACGACAGTCATTTTAAGACTTGTCCGGAGCGACTGAATTAAATCGAATAATCGTCTACTTATTCTGTAGCCCTGTAGCTTGTGTAGAAGGCCAGCATGCCAAAACCTGTTAAACGGTTTTGAGATATCTAAGGCAATAGCCCGAGCTTCGACGTTCTTATCAAGAGTCTGATATATGTATTCGGTGATAGTCGTTATCACACCAGCATTATCACCTGGCTAAACAGAAGCCATACTGCTTGTCAGAGAATAAGTTGCTGAACCTGAGATGATGAATCATTTTAGCATTGTTAATAGCCTCGAACGCTGATAGAGCGATAGTTAGAAGGGTCAAAGTGCTCTGCAGAATGTTTATGAACAGGAACTACAGAGGAGGACTTCAAACAAGCAGGAGGGCAAGAAGTAGCGAGTCAATATTTATAGGTTTTGGAGAGGACAGGAGACAGTTCAGAAGCACATCTCTTAAAGACAATGACTTGAATTCTATTACATTACCTTGCTTTATGGGAGTAAAGCTTAAAAATAATGTTAGAGACTTGAGACGAGGTTATATATATATATATCATTCAGTTTGGCCACGGTTCTAGGAGAGAAGTCGGGAGTGGGTACTCCAGATGTATCAAATGTGGCGTTGGAAGTTAATTTACGAGCAAAGCATTCAGCCTTGTACGCTATGGATGTGAAGCCTCAAATTTTGGAGTAGTGGAGGCAACGACGGTTTGCTGTTATTTAGCACATCTTTATTATTATATACTCGTAGTTTTGATCGTTGTAGGTTCGGCCTTCTTCGGGTGATATAAACTGGAATTTAAAACCGAAACCTTTATTTATTATAGGAGTGTAGATAGATGAAGTTCTATCTGCCATTCCTTTTCTGAATATCTCAGTTTTTAGTTGATTCCTTTTTATAACTTAAATCTCCAAGTTTTATTGTGTCCAGTTTTTAAACTTATATCTTTTTCAGTCAAGTAAAAAAAATGTAGTATGAACTCTGATAAAAAATGATACTTAGACATTAGGTTTATAAGTCCCCAAAATTGACACATTGAAGTCCTCCAAAGATACACAGCCTTGTGGATAAATCTTTGCTTGAAATCATTTGAAAAAGTGAGTTAACCTAAAGAGTTGTGCGTTCGACAGAAGCAGTGAGGGTCGTAGGTATGACGGTAAACTGCATCCGGCTGCAAGGCCGCTGATTGGGAGATTGTGAGGAGCATGGAATCATCTCTTAATTGCTGTTGTTCTAGGGTTCACCCTGATCCGGAGTTGTAGCACCTGTTGGGCTCCGAGCTATGGGCAGATAGTTAACTCCTCAAACTAAGGTCAAAAGACTATGAAATTATAAAAGTAGACTTTTGTAGAAATATATCCATAAAAGTAGACTTTTATAGAAAAATATTACCAACAGTACATTTTTTTAAGAAAAAGTTACTATAACACATTTTTTGAAGGAAAAAATATTGCCATAATTCATTTTTGAAGGAAAAACGTATTACCAACAATACATTTCTGAATACAAAACAAGAATACATCTTCGGTTTTCTAAAATGAAAAAAAATAATCAAAATGTGACTAAATCAACCTTCTCACTATAACCGAACATAAAAGAAATTACGTCAAAACTCCACCTTTTTGATATTAAATTACTCACAGAGGTTGATATGACGTGAACAAATAAAGTTAATTGAGTTACTAAATGGAATTAACTGAAACTCAGAAATGACATGGCACGTGGAACGAGAACAATTTACGTCTATGAACAAAATAAATGGATTTGAATATGTCCGGAACGTACAACAACTGAAACGTCGTGAATATGACAATAAACATGAGGAAAACAGCTCAAACAGTGTAAATATTATGAAGTAGTAGCCGGGATATATTAACTGGAAACCGAAAACACAATAGAATGTGATTGAAATCTATTAATAGAAGGCCCCTAATAAGCGCGATAAGGGCAAAAAACATAGGCATTATAAAGAAAGGAGTGTGTAGCAGAATTAGGCTATGAATATGTTAAAGACATAGCAACTTCTTTAACGAAAATGCAACAAGGAATCTTTGTACCTGAAATTTTATCGGATAGAGAAATAAAAAGGCAGAAAGATAGATACTTGTATTTTATCGAGAATGCAAAACCTTTTGATCAATTCCAACAAAAACAACAGTCAGATATGATAAGTAAGCGTGATTTATTTACAAAAGATAGGAAAATATAGAACTTATAATAGAGATACATTTAGAGACACATTGTCCAGTGGTTATAGGCGTTGGTTAGTTCCAGTGACTTGACCCAAAGAGTTGTAAGTTCAATACCTGGCTACAGCAGTGGTGAACAAATAACTTAGAGAGTCTAGTTAAAGGGATATAACTACATGACATCCGGAAGTAGCATCGCATATAGAATGAGAATGATATACCCCAGTGATCGAAATAAAGGGTTCGGTTCGAAGTTCAAACAGTTGAAATAATGTAAATACTACCTCATCTCTGAAGTTATACAAACCGTTCTAAAACAATGAAATTTTGTCAAATATTATTCTGGATAATATATTTCAAAATGGGATAAAATGTTAGTATTAAACAGCTTAAAATATTCTACCTTAGTGACCTGATTATCAGAAAGCTATCTAAACAGCGGGTGCGAGTTAAATTTACGAACATGTATTATGTGGTTCTACAGAAGGATGCTGAGGATATCATGGACCGAGCATGTGAGCAATGATGCGATGTTGGAAAGTATGGAAACGAAAACGAAATTAATACTGAGCATCAGAAAAAGACAGCTACAGTTCCTGTGACATGCAATGAGGAAGGAGGGCTTGGAGAACCTGATACTAACAGGCTTAGATAGAAGGAAAAAGAGAGAGAAAAACAGCGGATAACATATTTGAAGGTTACAGGAGAAGTTGTGCTAAGAGCCACTAGGGATCATTTGACGTGGAAGACCATAATTGCTACGTCCTGAAAGGACAAGGCACATAGAAAAAGAAGAAGATTAATCGTCCATGAAAATACCAGATAAGGGGCTAATTTGAAGTTGGTAAAAAACAATGTAGCTATTATCGATCCGTTGAGTAAAAACTACAAATTTTAGCAAGTACTGTCAAGGAGAAAACTCCCGAATACGCAACGAAGCAACGCATGTGCTAAGAGTTTGATTGTCTTCATTAATCGGTCATTGTTGCCTATTCCATCGCGGGGCACAACGCGTCTACGCACGCAAGATATCCCCTATATCTGCAGGGTGCAAAACGAAAAAAATACACAAAGCAGGTAAATATATCTTGCTTACAATGATTGATAACATATAGACATTTATTGTTTACAGAAATTCTCGCCTGTGTAAATTGTTTGAGATTTTTTTTTGTTTTTGATAAGTTATTTTCCCATTCTCTAAGAATCAGAGAGGTGCACGCGCGCACACACACAAACACACAGCGAGAAAGAGAGAAAGAGAGAGTGATGGAAGGAGAGACACAAATGCATATAGATGTAAGACTATTTCATCTATAATATAGACCGCTCGAATGTCATAAATATCGGTCTTCGCCGTCCGCAAACGGAAATATATCATTTACGTGAGTTTAACATAGTTATTTTTGCGGATGATTCGGGAAACATTTATTGCTCATATTTCATGTAAATGTATATTTGGAACCATACTTCAGGGTAACATACACACATAATAAATATACATTTTACATCTAATGTACACCATTGTTTCGGTTTAGGACCATATGAGATTAAAACATTGGTTCCCGTACGCCACCAAAATAAAGCAACGTCGAACCTTGCCAGTACCTAGATAGGTGATCCCTTAAGAATATGTAAACCTTTCCAATTCACTTACGCGCAAATATTCTTCAGAAATGAATGAATACCCATTTTATCCACACCCAGCTATAGATTAATTGGTATCACTAATTCGTTAGTATCTGAAATTAGTATCTAATTCATTGGTATCTGAAAGGAAGATTCTTACAATCTAAAAATATTTTCGGGCTTTAAATAACTTGCAAAGATTTGATGAGCTGCGTAAAAAAAATTAAACAACCAACTATTTTTTCGAATCTCAAATTTGAATTATTTACACTACCGGCCATAATTATTATTACTTTGCAAAATTTTAAAAGACAGCCAGAGAGACTTTGGTTCGGCCAGCCAATAATAAGAAGAGACTAGCATGGGGAAGAGAACACAAAACTGGACGCTAGAAAAGTTCATTTGGTCTACATGTTATTGTGCAGTGTTACCATAAGAACCATTCTATGTTCATTTAAAATTATCCACTTGGCAGTAAATACTAAAAATAGTATGAAATACATCATTATTTTTAAAACAGGGGTAGCCTAATAGTTATGGCCGGTAGTGTATATATATTTGTATATATATATGTGTGTGTGTCTGTGTTTATCTGTGTGTCCGTTTGAATATTATATATATATATATATATATATATATATATATATATATATATATTAAACTACATACAACTATATAAAGGTAATGATAAATGATAAAAACTAGTAAATTGTTAAAGACCCCTGAGTGAACTGAACAATTAAGGAAAAGATCGTCTACGAAACTTTCGAGTGGAGTTGCTGAAATATAACATTACTTTGTTCAGTGACACATTTTATTTGTGTTAATCTCTCTCTCTCTCTCTCTCTCTCACACACACACACACACACACACACACACACACACATGTATATAGTTGTATGTGTGTGAATCAAACTATAATATTTGACACTTTTGTGATATACGACGATTCCTTAAACGTGTTCACATGAATGACTAATCCGATAATATTTGCCCATGCAAGGTTACATTTATGAGAATAAGAACACAATAAACAACTTGCACATAAAAATAAAATATTTCAGATATATAAAACAATTCGTCAGTTAAGGAAATTTCTAACATTTTTTTGGAACAGTCAGGGATTATAAATATCTATCTATCTATCTATCTATCTATCTATCTATCTATAATGTTTGTAGATATAACATGTGTGCTTTTCTTTCTTTTCTCTCTTCTCTCTCTCCCTATATATATATATATATATATTTTTATATTTAGTCTGAAATAGGTATAGATAGAAAAAATAAAAAATATATATACATGTATATATATATATATATATATATATATATCTGTCTCTCTCTCTCTCTATATATATATATATATATATAGAGAGAGAGAGAGAGAGAGAGAAATATTGAGACAGTAAGATATAGGCTACATCAGAAGTTAGTGTGTAAGTCAATATTTCCTCCTATTTATATGACAAATATATCATGCAGATTTCAGCTTTTATGTATATATTATTAGAAATATTTTTAATAACTTATAAGGTTGGGAGTGATTTTATTATACAATTCGAGGGTTACTTTCAAGATTGTAAATTGATGCAAATAAAAATATAGTTATTGTTATATAGTTATTAATTTCAGTTATATGCATATTACAAAATGTTGCAAAAAAGATATAATGTGAAAAGGCAGAATATGCATTATTGTAAAATTATTAAGAGTTTAGAACGTAACATTGGAAACCGTGATCACAAAATAATGATTAAATCTGATAATATTTCTCAGATGCGGCATTTGTGTGAAGACTCATTTCTTAGTTGCAATTAGTCATATTGATGTATTTCGAACTACATTCGTTGGACCTTAGAGTTGGACTAAATGATGGCTTTTTTTGTGGAAAGTTCAACCAACACAATTTAGAAGACATCAAGCGTACTTGTTTTCGATTATTATTTTAAGAATTGAAATTTTACCCTCATTCAACGTTTCTATCAGTTTCAATACAGATATTTAATTAGATGTATTTTTGCTTTGTTCTTGATCATAGTCCGAGTTATTGCGACAGAAATAAAGATGGAACGATTGTTAACAATGATTATTTCTAATAAAGTTTTAAGTGATTATTACTACTAAAAATATTGCTAGTGCAAATAAAGCAGTTCAATTCAAAATAAAAAATTAAACAGTAATAATCGTTAACAATGCTTCATCAAAAATTACATTCCCTCTAATATCAGTTCAGAAATAACATCAATTGTGGCGATCTAGGAAAGCAACAAAATTAGAATCGATTATCCATAAAGGCAAAAATGATTAAGTCTGAGTTTTCTCTGGGGTTTTTATTTAATTTGCAACCTACTGATGGCCGTTTAACTACTAAATTTGTTGATGCGATAGAAGTTAAATTAAAACCTTAAATTTTGAAATGTTATGAAATTAAAAATTACTAGATGCACGAACTATTTGACAGATTTCTGAGGGATTATCTCAAAGGTTTTAAAATCATTTCATTCAAAGTTAGGTGATAAAGCCACTAAGACGCAGAAGATTACATGGAGTGAGAGCGAATGATATGATTTTAGTAGGGAGAAGAATTGAATGGAAATGAAAGAACAAGTTTCTGGTATACGAAGGTGGCAATTAGTGTTGCATGAAATTTTTTAAAAGATAATAAGTGGCAGGGAAGCCGGAAATTGAAAGAGAGTTTCACAGGAGATTAGGGAAAAATGTTCGTCAGAATAAGTACCATGAAAATATTTGTATAAAACACATAAAGGGGATGTTACCTGTGATAATGACCGAGGTCGCGATGCCAGGTCAGCATCGATTACATTCTAGACCCATCTTTGGATTTAGTCAAGAATCTTGGGATATCAAACAGAAGTACCCGGCCAGACATGGCAGTTGTATTTAAAGCACAGACGAATGGTAGCTATATATATGAAAAAAGAAAGCATTTTGGCACGACATAGCACACTAGTATTCCTAGCAGTAGACCCAGCAGTTGATTCAATACAGTCACTCCACATCATACAAGAAAAGAATTTCTACATATATAGTAAGATTCCAGAAGAATTATTAACTTTGAATTTATTTTCACCTAAAATTTATATTTGATTTTAACAGAAATCTTAAAACATATTTGAATATACAAATGTTTTTTATAGTTTGAATTGTAATGGTACTTAGTGCTGCAACTGCCGTTTTTTAGTAGTTAAATATTAGAAAATATTAGTTAAATATTAGTTAAATATTAGTTAAATATTAGAAAAGCATTTTAAAAAAGCAAGTTTTTTGTCATAAGCTACTCGATATCAAGGTAGAGAAAGAGCGTTAATAGAAAAGACATTTAGCTGAGTAGCGTGATATCCGACAGATATAGATAGACAGACAGGAAAAGAAAGAGATAGACAGACAGGAATGTTCTTCAATAATGTTTTATATAATTTGTCTATATTTCTGAGACGAAGATGGCAATTGGTGTTGCATTAAACTTTTTAAAGATAATAGGTTGCAGGGAAGAGGAAAATTGGAAGAGAGTTTCACAAAAGATTAGGGAAAAATCGCCACTAATAACAAATCCCTATGAATTTTCACCTTCAAATAACACATGAAAAAATTTGGGCCCAATCGGATTATTAGTGTATAAATTACATTTAAGAGAAGCTACTGTTGCAAATCTTCAAAACAATGGAAGAATCCGAATTTCATGTGTTGATAAAGCATTGCTTTCTGTTCAAGAAAAGCAATAACTTGATAAGTGTTATTCGGATAACAGCTAAGAATTGGCTTTAGTGACAGACTCAAATGATACTAAACGCTCAGATCTCCCAAAATCGGCAGGTTACACAGAAAACACCAAAATAATCTACAAACTCCTTTTGGCTGATCGTGAATTGATGTTGTGGGAAAGAGATGAACATATCAGAAGGCACTGTATTCACCATTTTGCATGAACATTTGTCAATGGGAAAGCCGCGTTCAAAGTTGGTGCCGCATTTGGTCACAGTCGATCAAAAACAACACGACGACAATTCAGATCGTTGTTTATAACTATTTCAATACAACAAGAAGGCGTTTTTGCATAAATATGTCACAATATATGAAACATGGATCTGCCACTTCAATCCGGAGTCACATCGGTAGTCAGGTAAGTGGACAAAAGTAGGTGAAAGCCATCCAAAGCGACCAAAGACGCAAACATCAATAGGCAAAGTTTTGGCATCTGTATTTTGGGATGCACAAGGTATGTTTTTCATTTATTACCTTGACAAAAGAAGAACCATCAATAGCAAATATTATTATTTAAAAAAAAATTTTTTTTAATCATTTCACCCCAAGCAAGGCATTCCACTGCCACTATTGCGCTTGGGGCTACATAAGGGGAGGTAAATAGGAAGAGTGTTTAGATATAGGAAATGTCAGAAGGAGGGTGATAGATAGTTGGGTGGGTGGGAAGAGTGTTTGAAAGAATGGAAGTTAGTTTGTTAGGAGGTGTCTATTGACCTTACATACAAACTCCTGGAGATTGTAGCCGTCGGTGAAGCAGTCATGTGGGAGAGAATTCCACAGTCGGGAAGTGCGAGAAAAGAAACTGTTGGAGTAGAAGTTACGATTGCATTTTATCGGTTTCACTGTAAAAGGGTGGGATCTAGTTGCTAATCTAGTATCTCGTGCAAATTCGAACCTAGGGGGCACCAGTGATCTAAGGTCATCGGAGCAGAAGTCGTGAAAGTATTTATAGAAGAGACACGTCGCGCCGGTGAGAGAGAGACTGCAGGCGGTCTGCTAAGTCGGTATCGATCACATTACAGACACTCCGCTAGAAGCCCAAGGAGAATAGCAGGGGCACCGGAACAGATATGGCAACTATTCAATGCACGGGCGGATGGTAGATTTATAAATGTGCAGGATAGATTCAGACGGAAAAAACCTCCGGGCCCTGCACAGAGAACCTACTTTCATAGCAGCGGATTTAGCAATGGATTCGATATAGTCATTCCATTTGAGGTCCGCTGAGAGTGTGAGACCAAGGAGGCATAGTGTTTTACTCTCTGGGAGGCAAGCCTGATTAGCCATATTGGTGTGTTTCAAGGAAGAAATAGTCAAAACCAGCCTCAAATGAAGAAGAAAAACTGATTATTCACCAAGAAAAAGCACCGTGTCATAAGTCAATCGCAACGATGGCAAAAATACATGAATTGCACTTCGAATTGCTTCCGCATCCACACAATTCTCCAGATCTCTTGCACAGTGACTACTGGTTATTTGCAGACCTCAAAATGATGCTCCAGGGAAAGAGATTTGGCTCCAATGAAGAAGAGATATAGGAAACTGAGGCGTATTTTGAGGCCAAAGACACATCGTTCGACAAAAAAGCATTGAATTGTTAGAGTAGAGTTAAAATCAGTGTATCACTCTGGAGGAAGATTAAGTTGATGAATAAATTCGAATTTTACCTAAAATTGTTGCTTTATTAGTTCGGTCCGGACTTAGTGATATGTTAGTTCACATCACATGCTGGTCAGAAATCGCATGCATAAGTGTAAGATGAAGGACACAATCCACTGCTGACCCTCATTTATCATTTACTAAAGGAGAGTGCACTATATATATATATATATACGCGCGTGCGCGCGCGTGTGTGTGTGTGTATTGAAAGCAGAAGTAGGGATTGTTCCAACAAGAAATTGGAATAGGTAAAAAAAGTGTAAGACGCCGTTCACGGGGTCTCACACTTTTTTCATATATATATATATATTTTTTTTTTCTAAACATATACTCTTAAATATCAGAGACAATGAATATGTTTAGAAAATTATTTGCTGCCTCTATACACTATATATATATATAAGAGCGCTCATTAACATTCAAAGAACTTATATAGATATTAAATGGACACTTAGGCCAAGTGAAATTTGTGGCTGTCTCATTCAGGACACGTTTTTCACCCAAATTAGCTCGCTAATCATTACCACGAGTCATATGTTAATTACAAAGCTTAGTAAAGTTTTTACGCAAGCCCACAAATTTGAGAACTCCGATTGAACTTACCAATCATTCATAATTATCAAGCACACTAGCTCGGTAGCCGCGATTTCTCTGTTAATCGCTCCACTTTAATAGTTATCTTGTTAATAGACGCATTTTAATGAGCACAGTGTGATATATAGTGTCTGGAAGAATAAAAAACAATGTTTAAGTGAAGCTAAAGAAAAAGACATTTTTATGTCACTCACAAAATGACCAGAAATTATCAAAAGTGTTTGAGAAACATGAACTTTAGACAGTTTCTTAACAAAGTAGAGTTGGATATGGGATTCTATGGAAAGATGTGAATTGACACTATAACAGAATAATGGAAAAAGAATCATAAACATGCTTTGTCCCCAAAGCGAGTTCTATAATGATACACAAAATTTTATATATATATATATATATATATATATATATATATATATCTTTATACGTGTTCCACACTGAGAAATTAGTGTGTCAATAAAGGAAAACCTTGCTTATAATATTTTGGGAAGGAAAAAATGGATGTATTGCGGTTTTTCTGTCAACCCGGTGAGGCCATGTATTCTTTCTTCTGTAAAACCTACTGTTGTAGGTTAGGGTCGTTTCCACCATCGTCATTCAATTCCCTGACGTCACTGGCCGGCCGACACGTGAGCCCCGTGGCTGTTATATACTGCCGCTAGATCTTGATAAATATATAAAAATATAATCTTACATTTTTATTGTTCGTCGGTGACGCATGTGCGGAACAGGATGGCAGCTAGAGAGAGAATGTACATATGAAGAAGCTGTCGGGAGTCATTAACCTGTTTCTGTTTCTTCGTCCAAAAACTCTAAATTTCTATATCGTCTTAAAATTCCTATGCTTGTTTTTTCCGTTGCACTTTCTTGACATCAATAAGGCCGGATATATCTGCTAACCAGCCTTGCCCTTTGTCGACTTTTATCTCCGACTGGATGTATCTATCAAACGCACCCTTCCGGGCCATCGCCATTCAAGCCGGTCGTCACTTTGGTTGATGTTACCTACGGCCTGATGTACTTGTTAATTACTTTTGTCGTTCAAAGTAATATATTACAGCGACAACGAATGAAAGAGAAACAGTCGGTGTTTGTAACGTTACAACATTTTAGTAACAGAAGTTTTCGGGAAATTAAAAGAAATGAATACGTATAATTCGTCACAACGTATTCGGGAATTGGGAAAATATCACGAAGGAAGAGGCAGACAGGCTTTTTCGGTTGAATTTGCTCCGACTAATCTAGTTTTATTGCTTCAGCTTAAATATAAATTATATATATTAGTGTGTATGTCTGTGTAAATATGGCGATACAGTTTCCTTCATGTAACGCTGGCGAAAGTATATAAAATATATGACGAGAGAAATTTGGCCCAAACAACATTCGTATGCGTCTGATAATTCTTATCGAATTTTCACATAAATATTCACGTGCTAGTCGATTCATTGGGCTCAATATGAAATCGATAACATTGCAAGACAAGTTCGCGTGAATACTTATATATATATATATATATATATATATATATATATTGATCAGTGTAATTTAATAGATATATGGCATCTAAATATTTAACTTTAACATTTCCCTTTGATGCCCGTGGAACTTGTTAAGTGGTACCTACGTCTGCATCAAGGCGTAAAATTACATGTCTGGAAGTTATATTTTAAAAGCATCAAGAATGTTGACTTCAACGAAATAGAAAACCGCGTCAAATTATTTTTTGCCCTATTAAATTATGACATACGCGTTTTTATTAAATATGTGTTTTTTATTTCCTTTAAAAAGACGAGGGCAGAAAGAAATGTTCCCTAGGGTGCAATCCACGGACCCAAGTATCATGTGATGGGGGTCTGTGAAAAGGAAACTATTTTGAAAAAAATCAAATGTCAAGATAATAAATATCTTTTTTAGAAATTAGTTTCTTTTGTTAAAGAATTAGTGTTTTAAAATTTGCCATTGGTGTCAACAATCTTAATATTATATATGCAAATGACACAGTGTTGAGAGCAGACAGTACAAAACCTCTTACGGAATGAAGCAAAAGAAAGTGGGGTGAATAGACTAACTATAACCTACAAGAAGACAAAACGCAGGGTCATCAGCAAAAAAAAAAAAAAAAAAAAAAAGAGCACAAAACTAAATACCTGCGAAGTGTTCTACCAGAGGTTAAGATATGCGACATTGAGACATAAACACTTATTGGGATCGGCAAAGACGCATTTTAAAAGCTAAGCAGAGTATTTACAGACAAGAAAATTTTGTTGAAAACAAAGAAAAGAGTTCTGAAATGTTACGTGATATCCTTCTGTCTGCTGGACATTCTCCTCAGATATGAAGGGGAGACTCGAAGCAACAGAAATATATTTCTGCAGAAAGACGCTGAGGATAAAATGGACTGAAGTTTCAGAAAGGTTTCAGAGAGAATGAAAGCACACATGCTTCTTCAGGAAGATGCCCTTGATATATCTGGGACACATAGTGAGGAAGGGGATTTTAGAAAGTCTGTTACTCACAAGGCCAAGAAAGAAAAAGATGGACAGGGTAAAACAGTGCGTGAAATATTTAAGGGGCTTGAGCTAATAGATAGCTGAACAGGGATTGGGAGAAATAACAGAAAACAAATTAAGAGCTATGATAGACAGGAAGACGTAGAGGGCTTTAGCTGCCTACGTCCTGAAAGGACACGGCATATAAACGAGTAAAAGCGTCTTAAGTATAATACGTTTTTTCAGCATATTTGCAATCAAATATCTTTCGTGAGAATTGATATGATATTCCGGTAAATATAACGGAGAGGTTTCTAGCTGCTATCTGCACTGTTCTGAATTCATACCTTTTCTTTTTCCTAGATTGGTTGTCATACCATTAATAAATAGCCCAGTCTACACTGCTATTTGACACACGGTGAAGCGAGATGAAAAAAAAGAGTTTTTATCCTTTCTTAAGGTTAGTAGTACCAACTGCAACAAGCTAGGATGAAAGGTGAATTAATTCTCCAGAAGGTGAAGGACGTTAATTCGTTTAGACTAATTCACAATGATCTAATGACGGCTGGTAATTGTCATGAGTTTGTGGGTTAATAAAATCAGAGTTACTATTTAGCACACCTAGGGCAAAATATGTCTGCCTACGACAGATACCGATAACATACCATTATGATGCAATACATCAATTCAAACCCTTAGATCATAGGCAAAAATAAAAGAACATACATGGTACCTGGAAATTCGTAGAACATAGCAACGGTCTGGCTTTTTTTGCCCCGAGAAATGTTACAAGTGAGACCCTCTTATGGCTTGCCTTTCCACTCTGCTTGTAATAATCATATTTTACAATTTCTCTGGGGGGGGGTACAAATTAGTGACAAGTAATTGTATATAAATATTTGCATAACATAGTGGTATATAAAAATCTCTTTGGGAATGATTCATGTTTGCCATTCCATTATTTCATCTATTCTGTTCTGTTCGTCTATTAAGGTGTTACTATATCATAGATATAATTATGCCGAGAAAGGGGAAAAGCTAAGCTGCAAATATTATATATTGTATAGCACTCCAAAATCGTACTATAAAATGAAAATCGATAGTAAATTCTTATTATGACCATATACTGTATAATTTTAATCAAAGCCACTGTCTGAATGCCGAAGCAGCTTTGAGAATTCTGTTGTCCCTGCATTA
The DNA here is from genome assembly GCA_037127315.1 of Ascarosepion bandense. Classification (NCBI taxonomy): domain Eukaryota; kingdom Metazoa; phylum Mollusca; class Cephalopoda; order Sepiida; family Sepiidae; genus Ascarosepion; species Ascarosepion bandense. Next base: position 1,804,820 of record JBBBDQ010001755.1, read on the forward strand.
ATTTATAACACAAAGAGTGAGTAAGTGAGTGAGTGAGTGAGTTTTTTTTAACGGCATATCAACACCTCTGTGGGTTATGTAATGCCAAAAATATAGGGTTTTAAGGTTTTTTTTATTCGGTTATTGTCAAAAGTTTGCTTTTGTCAGATTTAGATGAAATGTTTATTTTATTTTAGAAAAGTGAAGATGTTTTTTTAGTTTTCTATTTAAAAATGTATTGGTGGTAATAACTATATATATATATATATATATATATATATATATATATATATATATAAATTCGAAAGTCATCTCAATCCCACAGCAGTAGAAAGAACAAAACAGGTCACATAGTACCTCATAATTTGTAAGAAATATCACTGGCCTTGCTGCTTTCCCTTCATGAAATATTACAAGTAAGATATTCTTACCTCTTACCTTCCCACTTCGCTTGTGATATTCATATTTTCAAATTTTTCTTTGTGGTACAAATTAGTGAAAAGTAATTGTACATAATTATTTGCATGACATAGTGGTATATAAAAATCTCTTTGGAAATAATGCATGTTTGCCATTTCTTTTTTTCTGCTATTCTGTTCTGACTGTCTATTAAGTTTTTACTATTTTAAGGATTTAATAATGTCTAGAATGTAGAAATGTAAATTGGAAATATTCTTTCTTGCCTTATGTATATTACTTCAAATTCATCTCAGTCCCACTGCAGTAATGAGAACCTAAGTACCGACAAAGTACCTCGAAATTTATAGAAAATACCACCGGCTGCTTTCCCTTCATGAAATATTACAATAAGACCCTCTTGCCTTTTACCTTTTCACTCTGTTTGTTATATTCATATTTTGTAATTTCTCTGTAAGGGAAAATATTAGTTACAATATTTTATAGAATTATTTACATGACATAGTGTTATTGTTGTGGGGTATTATCCACATAAGATAATGGACTCGTCATTGGACTATATGTAGCCGAGGGTTAACGCTCGGTGTGTTGCCTAGACTTTGTGCATCTGCAACTATGACACTGTCTGCTGTCTGTCTTCGAGTAGAGGGCGCTCTCTGCTTCCGAGCAGAGAGCAATAATCCAGTCGTGGTTCCGCCGAAGGGTAGAAGCACGACTGGGCAAAAATAGACAGACATTTTTTGGCCGGGCCATATAGCCCGGAAATCCCAGTCAAAACTGACCATGTGTCACATGCTGCCCTTACTGGGAGGGACAACTAAATATAGTTGCCGAGACTCTATGCTTAACTGGCATTTGCCTCTGCAACTACGACACTGTCAGCTCTCTGCATTCGGGTAGGAATCTAAGCTGCAAGTATTATTTCTAGGGAAGATGATCAGGCTGATATTTGTAAGCCATCTGATATAGATTGTGATAAACATTCTTTATTTCAGTCAGTCAGTCAGTTAAGTGCTATACGTCTTTCGAGACATGACTGACTGGGCAGAAGATTATCCCGCAGTAGGTTGCCATTGCTTTCTGCGGTAGACTGGTTGCCAGCCAAGGCTATAGCACCCAATCTGTCCTGTTATTTAACACATAACTTGAAGGAATAGACGGATTAATACCTTTCCTAACGGTATTTGCGCGTAAGTGAATGCAATGAATTCAGCTGGAATTCCGAGCCGATATCCAATTCACTACAACGCACATCCTTTAATTAAAAAGAAGGGTTTCCCCTTTCTTTTTACACGAATATAGAGTGAATACATGAGTGACAAACGAACACTGTCCTTCGTTTAACCTGTGTTGATCATCACAAGTCGGGTGAGAGCACAGATTGAAACCGCTACCGCACAACTTAATCTGTACTCTTTTCGTGACTCTTTACCACTTTATTTAATAAACTTAAATTGAATGAACTGGTCAGAGATTTGTATTTGCCAAAGGCATATACTGAATTGTTGCCTTCCAGGTTACAAGAGAAAAGACTGCTGAAACCTGATACAGTTGTCTCTTTTTATCGTAATAGCGATTCAGAACTGCTGAGATACCCCCATTCATATTCTCAACTTGTTTATTGTAATAATGCTAAACGATTTCCTCTCAATTTGGGACTGCATACATATGATTTAATGTATTGATACTTTTAGATTGACAGTGTTAAAAGAAGCTTGAATATATGTTTTACTTTATAATGGAAATACGCATGGCTCAATCCCAATATTAGATTCTGTAAAAATGGTACAAAAGTATGTTTGCAATAAGATTCCTCTGGACAGATTGGTATATAATGTTCATGATAGGTTATTTTGTGTAGATTTGTTTAGATTCGCTAATTTTTATAGATATGAAAATGGTGAATTTTCTTCTTGGTAGGCAGTGTGGTTACACAACGTACCCCTGTTTCCTGTGCTACCCGATCAATGGGTAAAAAAGGACTTAAGAATGATGGCAGAATATTGCTAGATCTGTACGAGGGATGTTCCCAGATCTGTACATCAAAGACGTCAAAGAGGAAGACATTCATGTCGTAAAGTAGTTGCTGGAATAAATAGACTTTTGTACATATTTTCTTATCATCAAACTTAATTATTACATACTTATGCGCATTATGTTTTATCTCTTGTAAATCTTTGTTAAAAACTTAATAATTATTGTCTGTTTTTTTCTTTTTTTGAGTAAAATCTTCATATCCTTCAAAAATGCAAGATTTTATTTCTCAAAAACGTGAAGTGATGGGAAAAAATTATGTCGGATTTAGAAACAGCAGCCCAAAATTAGGTAAAATGCAATGGGATTCCATGAGCCAGAAAGATTGCGTTGACAACAGTTATCATTACAGACAATTTTTACTGTCATTATTTAGTTAACCAATTATTATCATCTTAACTGTTGCACCAAGGAGGAATCCAAAAATGTATAGAGAGTGAATATTGTGTGTTATACGGAAAAATTGTAAAGTGAAGAGGAGTAGAATTAATAAATATCACAACTATTGAATATACAATCTACCTCCGATGCGAATTGAACCCACCGTCCTTGGCTTAGGACACCTTTGTCTAATCCAGTGTGACACGGATGCTACCATTAATGCTGTCCATAAAACAGCTTATGTTTTTGAAAACGTCGAGTGCCAAGTAACAAAAGAATTATTGCAGATAATCTTCACTAATATTATTCAGTAAACCATCTATGAAATGTCGCACCAAAAATGAATACAAAAATGCTTAGAGAGAAAATGTCATGCTTCTGAAGATTGTGTGTATCATACTGCAAAAACTGTAAAACAAATCATCGGAAGACGCAAATGTTGAATATAGAATCCACCTGTGACGAGAGTCCTACCCGCAGTTGCCGGAGTCGAATACCGGTGCCTTATCCATTGCGTCACGGAGGCGAGTGCTTTTGAAGTCTTATAAAACACCTTAAGTATCTGGAAAATTTGTGGGATAAGTTAAAAAAGATTATCATTGCAGACAATCTTCGGTGTCATTATGAAGAAAATAATTTATTATCAATATACCTGATGTGCAAGGTGGAATAAAAAAGCTTAGTGAGTAAATGTCATGTTTCTGAAGCTTGTTTGTAAAATACTACAATAACTGCAAAACAAAGAATCAGAAGAGCAAAATATATTAATACACAAACAGCTAAATAGAAAAGTCAGTCTCCTACGAGAGTTGAATGTGTAATACCCGGCTTAAGAACCCGGTGCCTTATATATGAGGACACAGAGGCAAGCGTGTGTGTCGTCTTATAAAACACTTTCGTTCCTGAAAAACCTTGTGTGTCTAGTGACAGAAGAAATATTATTGCAGATAATTTTCACTGTCATTATTCAATAAACTGTTATCCCCTCAAATGTTGCGCCATAGAGGATACTAAACTGCTTAGTCACTAAATGTCATGCTTTTAAAGATTGTCTGAGAAATACCACAGAAATTGTAAAACGAAACAAACAGAAGCTGAAAACTTATAATCACACCCACTACCGAATACAGCAAACATTTCTGGCGGGAGTCGATTGACTTAGGAGGCTGATGACTTGTCAACTGGGCTATGTGGGGCCTGTACGATCGTGGATGTCTTGGTCTCGTCCGGTCCGGTCAGAGGAATGTCGTACCAAAAAAAAAAAAACTTTAATAAAAGAAGAGTATTTATATAGAATTCCTAGATATAAAGTTGTTATTATAGTTATCGATGGCTCAAACAGGTCTATATTCTCCATGCGATTTTTGGGAAACAGTGCCTGTTGTCTTTGGTTTTTAACGAGACTGCTAGAACAAGGTTTGTAAGTCGAAATTTTTTCTTCAGGGCGGCAAATCACATTAGAACAGACGAAATGGTGTTCTAGTCTCTCATATCCAGTTTTCCTATATCCGCTGATGTGCACCAGTCTCTGTCTTAACTGCGTTCTCTCATGTCTGCACCCTCTCTCTGTCTCTGTCTACCCGGTCTCTGGTGACATGTATGCGTCTCTTCCCGTCTGCCGTCGATCTACTATTGTGTCATATCTCCACCGGTTCTCTCTGTTCTTCACACAGTGTCTTCTGGTATGTACCTTTTGTGTGGCGTCTCAGCCGGGAATAATCGGTCTGCACACAATGTATTCTGGTTTGCCTCCTCTGTGTGATGTCTTCGCCGGGTTTCTCCGGTCTAGTCTCCACTGAGTCTCTGGATTTTAATATTTCTAACAGAAGATGATTGCCTCGTTCCGTCATGGAATTGGTCATTGTTGCAGGTCAAAATTACTTTGCTTTTCAAAATTTCTAGCTTATATGGAGTCCTGCATCTAGCGTAGGTGTGGTATGACGTGCTCTTGGTATGCTAACATTTCTTCAAACAACCAATCAGGACTCTCTTCTTCTTTTTGTCACCTGATCAAACCAGTCTCCTTCCTGCTTTGTGTGAGTTCCCCTCACCACTGCTTGAGGGACTTGGAACGTTTCCCTAAAATTCCACTGGAGCATTTTTCTCATTGGCCATTTGATCAACTTCGTCTCCCTTCTGCTTTGTACGGGAGCTTCTCACCATAACCGTCCGAGTCAAGTGACTAACCCAAAAGACTAAATTTTAATTATCGTCCAAATCCTTATTATCGTGTGTGGTCGTCTCTGCACTTGAGATTTTTTCATTCCAATCCTTTTGCAAACAAATGATAAGAATGGGACAATCCTTTGATTTGAGTCGTTTTATCGTACTTCGGCAGACGAAAAACATTAGTATTTTCTTTCTATTTTAGCTACTTTCAAAAGTTAATTCTTATCAGTCGAACGAATTTCGCACGTCCTTGTATTCAAGGATGATAAAAAAATTTTATCTAAGGTAGTTGTTCGTTTTTGATGTTCGTAAAAATATTATCTACATTGGCCGTATTTTTAATAATCGTAAAAATATTTTTTTCTTAGAACGCCTTTTAGATTTTGCCTTGACTCTTGGCTAAAACCAGACTGTACCTTTCTTTTACCTTTATATCAGACGAAAAAAATCAGTTGCTTATCCCCTTTCGTATTTCCTTTTGTTTGATCATCAGTATATCTTCAGTCTATTGAGAATTAGTGTTTTTCTGTCCTCTAGATGTTTTTTTTTTTCAATTTACTAACGTCTCTCTATTATTGTCACATCGACACGAACAGTCGAATATAGAATCTAACACCAACGGGAGTCGAAGCCCTAATCGCCGTCTTAAGAGGCCTATGTCTTATACATTATGACACGGAAGCCTGTGCTTTTGCCGCCTTATAAAACACCTTACGTTTCTAATAATTTTTTTTGCCAAGTGACAAAAGAATTATCATTGCAGATAATCTTCACTGTCATGATTCAGATAAACATTTATTATCACCTTAACTGTTGCGGCATGGAGGAATACAAAATCGCTTAGTGAGCAAATATTCGAACTCTAAAGATTGTGTTTGTCATACCACAAAAACTGTAAAACGAATAATCAGAAAAGGAAAATATATAAATACACAAGCAGTCGAATATAGAATCCATGTCCGACGTGGTGTGAACATACAATTTTCGACTTAGGAGGTGATATATCCCGGAGAGGAATATCAGTGTAAAGATCAGTGGAAGAATGTTACTCGACACAGGAAATAGATATAACGGATTTATTGTACGAAGGTACATTTAACAATAAGATACAGATAAGCAATCAACGAGTAGGAGCGGAATAAACTATCAAATAGAGAATGCCTTCGCCTAAGACGTTTGCTCTCTCTCGTAACGCTTGTCACCGTTCTTTATTCTATTCTAGAGCATTCCATTTCTCGGGGATGTCAGGATGTTCCACTATAACTGGAGGCCAGTACCCTAATCCATTGGGGTATGGACGCTAGTGCCGTTGACGCTTTATAAAACACGTTATATTCCTGATAGCATTGTGTGCAAAGTGACAACATTGCACACAATTCATTATCACATTTACTTTTGCATTAAGGACGAATACAAAAATGCTAAATGAATAAATTTAATGCTTCTGAAGATTGTGTGTTTCATACCTGTTGTGGGATCTCCCCCTTTTTAAATGATAATGGACTCGACTGAGTGTATATATAATCCTGCCAAAAAAAAAAAAGAAAAATGAATCTCAGAATCTTAGTTGTAGTTGCAGTTTACAGTGAAGAGTAATCTTAGAGATTTGTTACAGTTATCGAAGAGTTCCGATAGATCCCGAAGTTACCCAGAGACCAGACTAGCTCTGAGCTCCACTCGGCTAGAATAAGTTACCCGGACATACTATTTCCAACGATTTCACGTCAAGACTTGTATTTATTTATTTCTACTAATAATATTCCTGAATTGACTAACCCGTTTGTATATTACGTTCAATATAACCTACTTTTCTATCTCTATACCTGATTTTATTGTTCATTATTTTTGCGGTTTCTCATCCGGAATTCACAAAAATACCAATAAAAAATATAAAGCGAAAATCATAATTCATATATGCTTTCACAATTGAATATTGAATGCACATTGGTCGGGAGTCGAACACGCAATACTCAGCTCAGTAGGCCGCTGATTTAGCAAATGGGTTGCACTGTTCACGAAGAGTTGTAGAGAATACGACATAAGCAACTTGAAGTCTCACGGACATCCGTAAGGTTGAGTGTTAGTATTCTATGGCCACAACCAGTTCGATCTTACTTCTGCTCCTTCGGTGAATGCTTTTATGTGGTGCAAATTGCACTGATCTGTTTGGCTTGCCAATTTTTGTGTCATTCGTCTCGAGGTCTCAAATATCAGAAGGGAGACATAATCTCTACCCTAGGCTTTCTTTAATTGACTAGGCCATTCAAAACGGCGGCCTTGTATCAATCATATCCACCTTCAGTTAAAATTTTTCTGTGTTACAGAATTTCATCATCTGATCTGATAATCACAGGTGTCATCGTAATTTCCATCTGATAGTGTGTTATAACGCTGATAAAAAAAAACCCTGACCTGCAAAACTGCGTTTTGTAATTTGCTTATCAAATGAAAACGAAACTTAAGTTCAACAGACTTCAGTCCTAAGACTGTACCTGACGAGCATTACCATGTAAGCTTACAACCACGTGCCGCTCACTATTTTCTATAAATGACACAAACCAGAAAATTCATGGAATCACATTGTTTTAACAGGAAAATATTTTTCTTTATTTAGAAATAAAAATAAAAATTAGATTTCCTGTCAATCTCTGATACCAGTTTTGGAGTCATAGAGATTTTCTTAATCTCAGGTTTATTTGGGCATGTTTTCATTGTAGAAAATTCAATATTTTCTTCCCAAGATACATTGTAACTTTTGAAATGGAGTAGTAATAATTAAATCACCGAACAGGAATTAAAGAATCAACTCACAATATAAGAATTAAAAGGTGTCTTATATGAAAAAAGTGTCGTCATTGACATTTTAGTCTGAACACGGGTCACCAGAGAACAAACATAGTCGACCTCGCTTTGATGTATTTAGAAGGTTCGTGTTATTGGGATCACTTGACGATGCAAAAATCATATGTATCATTTGGATACATAAAAAGTATTCGGGGTTAAGATAGAAAAAGTTTTGACAGTATTCTACGAAGGCCTTCTTCTTGTATATATGGCTTTACAAAAAAGGGGAGTACTTCATGATAACAACAACTTTATTTTTAGATCTTATGACTGAAAGGAACATTTTCATTTTTAGATATAATGACTGGCAGCAATATCTTAATTTTTAGATCTTATGACTCTGAAAAACATCTTAACTTTTTCATATGACTGAGAAAAACGTCTTAACATTTGGGCCTTATGTCTGAGAACAACATTCAATTTTTTTAGGATCTTATGACTGAGAAGAACATCTTAATTTTTGGATCTTATGACTGAAAACAATATCTTAATTTTTTAATCTTGTGACTAAGAAAAAACATCTTTTTTTTTTTCATATGACTGGCAACAAAGTCTTAAGGCTAAGACCTTATGACTGACAACAATATTCAATTTTGGAGATCTTATAATTAAAAAGAACCTCAATATTTTTGGATTTAATGACTGATAATATCATCTTAATATTTATAACATGACTAAGAACATCTTAATTTATGGATCTTAGAACCTGGCAGAACATCTTATCTTTTGGATCTTATGACTGAGAACGGTGTCTTAGTTCATGGAGCTTAAGACAAAATAACATCGTTTTTAATCTTATGAATGGAAACAACTTAGTATTTTGATCTTATGGCTGAGAACGGCTTCTTAATTTTGGGATCTTATAACTGAAACTAATATATTTGTGGGATATTATGGCTGAGTGCTTTTTATTTATTTGGATCTTAAGACAAGAAACACTTCTTAATCATAAATATTAGCAGTGATAGTAATATCTTACATTTTGGTTCTGATTACAAAGAACATCTTAATTGTTTGACCTGATGACTGAGAAGAACATCTTAGTGCACATTAAATAAAGTTTGATTTAAACTGAGATGAGATTATTGACTTGTTTTTTTTTAAATATTTTGTTCTATGTGCCAGAAAAATGATACCAAAATATATGACATTAATAAATAAAGCTCTCATGTTAAAACGTAACGAGGGTTATACAATGTCTAGTCATAAAATAACTTAAACTGTTGATTTCTTCTTGGCATTCAATTTTGGTGTTAAGTGGAATTATTCAATTTTATTGGTGTTAAGCAGAAATATTCGAACCCACAGAATATTAACGACTTCAGATTTTCAAGGGTGTTTTTTAAGGAAAATAAGACAGAAATGAAATTACTAACTTATGTGAAAAAAAAAGACGTCTAAGATGTATATATGTAATTTTATTCTTTAATTATCTCATTATGTTTTTTATGGTCGTGTTTCTACTTTCAATAAAAAGTGCTGGAATTTTTTCATCAAAATGCTTAAAAAATTCTCGATCTTTGCATGGCAATCAAACTGAAGCAACTTGCTTAATTTTAGAATTGGTGAGACGGACGAAATAAAGGGAATTATCTTGAAAAGTGTGACGCACAAAATAGAATTTAGACAATTTGAATATGGCTATTCTTATTTCTATTATTATTATTATTATTATTATTATTATTATTATTACTACTACTATTGCTACTACTATTATTATTTTAATTATTGTTCTTATGAAACTTTGAAGATGAATTATTTTCGATTCAGTGGACATTAATAAGACTTCTGGGCTGCGCCACACTTTGCCAAAATAGTACGCATGATCAAACGTGTGCAAATCCGATTATAGAAAAACCGGATTTTTGGCCGCATATAGAAAGACAATCTTTATTTTACTTTCTCTTTTATTTCAAATATAAAAGTTTAAAATATGCATTTATTTCATGATTTTGATCGAAATATTAAAAAAATATTCAAGATCAGATTTTATTGTTCCTGTGTTTTTTCTTTACATTGATTGAAATATCTTGCAGGCAAAAGTGGCATGTCGTTTGTGATGTCTGGTAACTCTGCCACAGGGTCAAAAACAGTAAATTGCTCAGTCAGGATCGAAACAACTCTAGAAACGAATGTTTTGTCTGAAGAGATTATATGATAATACTCTTCATTCGGATCCGTAGATATTTATGGAGGTCGACAATTATTTAGCAGATAATAAAACTAAATCATGGTCGAACTTTCTCGGTACAAACTTTGCGTGACTTGCTTGTTCATCATACCTATATCTCATGTATCCTATTTATATATAAACGTATATATGAGCTGCGTAAGGGCACCTCAACGTGGTGTAATGGTTAACAAGCTTGTCTCGCTAGAATCATTATAATTGAGTAATGAGTTCGATCCTTGCTGGGTGTTCCATTTTTTCAACCTCCTGCCACATCTAAGCTGCGTTTAGAAAATCTACTATATGACCTGCGTAGATGATGGCCGTAAAGTGATCCATCATTTCAATACATCGTCAACATTTTGGCACAATAACAAGACTTGTAATATTGATGCATGGTAAGCGCTCTGCAGATATTTTTTCATATTTTGTGTAACTTGATAAAAGGTCAGAACATTCAAGTTCTAAGTAGTTCGATGCACATCTTTGTTACTTTGTTACCTGTCATATTGCGCTGACTGATTAAGTAGCGTGTACTTCTCTACGGTTAACTGATATTAAATTTGGCTGTACAAAATGTACGTGTATGACTAGGTCGTTTGGAAAAGTTGAATTAAATGTGTTCCTCTTTATTATATGCTACGGATTTCTGATAGTAATTCAAATTGACTGAGTAAAAAAAAGTGAAGCTTACGTCGTTCTTTCAGTCAATACACATATTCAGCATCCAATCTCTTCACTACAGTCTCTATATAGCATGTTATCTAAATGAAGGAATTTAAAAGAATGAATAGATATTAATTGTATCTTTTCAGGCATCAGTATGATATGACTTTATAGTAAATAATACAAGAGTGGCCAATGGTAACTGATTTGAATATTCCTACTGGGTACTCAGTTCGATTCGAACCTGGTGCCAAACACTTAAATTCATGTGTCAAACTAAACTAAAGTTAGCAAACAATTTACTTTGCCGGAATTTTCTTCAGACCACGTGAGTGTGAACAAAGTAGCCTTCAAGTTGGACATCGTATGGAGAGGGATCGACAACCCCAGACGTACGTGCCTATTACACACTTCCAATGAATGAATTTTTTTCTGTTTTTCAATTCAGATTTGGATGACTCTCGTGCTAACGTTTTCCCGTTGACATGAAGTGGAGATATTATATTGAATCATTCACTAGGTCTGTTTCGAGGAAACTTGCTTCAGAGTGTCATGCTAGAAAATCTTTCGTGTCAGAATGTATTTTATACGTTTATAAGTCTACCATTGGCCCATGCTTTGAGTATTGCTATCACATCTGGTTTAATGCTTCTTCTATGCGTTTAAAGATTCTACATAATATAAAAATAAAAAGCTGTAATATTATTGGTCCTGACTTGGCAGTCACTTTTCCCGCAATGAAGTAGCTTTTCTGTGCTTTTTTCTATAGAAAACTTTTATGGTAATGATTCTGATAAGATAAGCACATTAAGGATTTACGGATGTGAAGATTAGGGGATTGTAAGGATTAAGAGATGTGTAAGGATTGTGGGATGTGCAATAATGTATATTGTAATGCTGTGGATATCGGCTCGGAACGAGAAACCGAAGAGCCGAGTTCAAATTCCAGTTGAATTCGTTGCATTCAATTACGCACAAATACCCTTGGGAAAGGTATTAATCCTACGCTTCTCTCTCAGGATAACGTTTAAATAGAGTTAGTTCTATATCCTTGATTGGCAATCAGTCTACCGTAGAAAGTAATGGCAACCAACTGCGGGAAAATTTTCTGCACTGTCAGTCATGTCACTTTTGAGACATGATCGCCCAAGCGTGTATCACGTAAGGCACTTAACTGACTGACTAAATATAATAGTTGGAAACATGATTAAGGCTTATACTGGGAATAAAGTGGGGTTCATTTTTTTATTGTTATGAAGTAATAAACTGATCCCTCACTAATTACTACTTAATAATATAATACATCTCTTCCCCCTCTAGCTATGAGTCAAATAATAGGACAAATTGGGATCTATAGCCTTGGTTGGCAATCAGTCTACAGCGGAATGTAATGGCAAACTGCTGCGGGAAAATCTTATGCGCTGTCAGTCATATCTCTTTTGAAACATTACCGCCCGAGCGTGTGTCACGTATGGTAACTAACGGACTAAAGGATTGATTGAAGGTTGAGTGTTGAAATGGCTCGATGCAACCGTTCTATGTTCGACAGTTTCCTCTCTCGCAATTCTCGCTGGTTGAACTCTCTTCTGGTTTCTTGTTTTCTAGTTAACTTTGATCTTCAAAAACGTAAGTCGATATCTTCAGTTTTCTTTATTCATGTACTTTTACAGTTCTTTCTTTTAAATAATGTTCTTGTCTTATATTTTCTCACAATCAGAAATCATTGCATCTTAGTGGCTTTATTGTTTTCCTTGGAGTGGTGAAAGAATAAAAAAACGTAGAGAGACCTTGTTAGATGATCACTTACGCAGCGACACAACGACCAAAACTGATCATTGTACTGACGATAATGATGATGACGACAACGATGATGTTTGAAAAAGATATACAGCAATTACAAAGAACAAAATCAAATCTGGTAGTCTTTGTGCCACGTTTTGTGAATTACCCCTACCACCTTGCGTATTCGAAAGGATTATTAAAAGAAATGTGCAACTAAACACTAAAATAAACCACTTTAAACCACTCGCAAACAAAGAGCCTTACAGGCCATTAAATTTCAGTTATCATTTTGAAGAAAGCACCTCCTCTTGTTTCGTAATTGAACCTGTGACTCCCTCTCTTGTCAAGCCGTCTAAAGAACGCCAGTTAAGACGATGATTTCTTCTTTCTTCAACAAAAGTAGACGCATATTTAAACCCCATATTCTTTACTAAGGCTTCTGAATGCACAAGTCGGTGGAGTTTCTACTGTTAAAAAAAAAAACAGGGTGTCTACTCAAATATAAGTCATACGTGATATTTCAGCAATCATATTTTATTTTCGATCCATGATTGACTAGGGAGAAGATTTTCAGGCCATTTTTCTGTGGTAAACTGTTTGCCAAACAAGACTAAATAATCCAGCTTGCACTTCTATTTAACCCATAGCTGTATGGAGAAGATATATTATTCATACCTTCTCCAAGGATATTTGAACGTAAGTGAATGCAACGAATTCAACTTAAATTCAGCCTCGGTACTCCGATTTCCATTGCATCACAACGAACTCAAACAGAGGTATCCATAAAATAACGTTATGGAGTAGTAGAAAATAATGACGCGTAAAAACAATCCATTGATTTAGAAACTATTTTATAATATCAAAGAAAAATTGTTTTTTCAATTTATTCTGTTTACAAGTCGAACCAATTCTAAAATTTCTTGAATATTTTCGTTAACATTAAATTTTGATTATTGTATTTCTAACTTTCCTAAACATATGAGATGAATCATTGTTATTATTTCATTGACTGCAAATTATTTTCCTCATCTTCGTTTTCTTTCATACCGAGCGAACATGTTAAAAGACGAAATTTTCCTGCTATTTCTTTGGTGGCAAAACTGGTTTTCAAAAATCATTGATGAAGTAATATTTCTAAACAATTCTTTGTCTGACCAGCACACAGAAATATCTGGGAGTCGAGTCATTAAAAATTTATAGTAATCAAAACAACAATGATTATAATGCTAGTCGGAAAAGTTAATTTATTGACAGTACACCATCTCAAAATTTAAGGAACAGCGCGTAAACACAATGTAATTAAAGTTGACTGATGTGGGATCCAAATCGATTTCGATTCTTCACAATCAGTGTGAAGATGAAGTCTGGGTAAATTTGATTTGAATTTACGCAATGAACACACTCCCTATTACTTCATTACGCTGAGATATATGCAATATGAACGATCATTTCGTAGTCTATGAAGCTCCGGGACAAAAGTCTAAAATATCGACCATATTTTAGGGGAGGCTCGCATTAGGCAAGATATCAATGTGTCCATTTCTCGCAGTTCTAATTTGTGACCGACGCATCGATCTCGCAAAACGGACGCAATATAAACCTATTGGTGGACTTTAACTGCTCATTAATTTAATAGACGAATAAGGCTGAGGTAATTTGCTCCGGATTTCATGAACTTCTAATCAATGTCTATTGAATAAAAGGAACGCCGATACGACTGATAGTGAAAATTAAAGGCTTCGGTCGAGTTTCAAAAATAGTTGCGCCATTTTGTTGTGGAAGAAAGGAATCGTGCTGAAAGAGGAAGGAAAGAATCCGGCAGTGGGTGCAGGAAAGACAAAAAAATCAATAAATATTACCAGAGCATGAGATTAGGTTTCAGATCGAAGCGATCGGTATAACATATCCTACGCCATTTTGTTTATAGCATTCATTTGATTTGCGACATAAGTAAAAAGGAATTTCATAAATATACGTATGTGTAGGTTTATATGTATGAAATATACGAGGGTTTATTGATAAATAAGTTCTCTTACCACATAACGTCTCTAAAATTGAAGGGAAAAGTATGTTCTAAAATATATTCAGTAGCATATAATATTCACTATGAACTTGATAAATGTCAGTTTCTGTGTGATTAAATACCACGAGTCGCAATTAATGGATGTCCTCTTGGGAAGGCTTTGTGCCTTAAGAGACTGTTGGGTTTTAAACTCTCCTCTGAAATCAAGAGAAACTCGTAGGTACGAACTAATGCTAAAGATGTACCACACAAGTAAGTTTCTGACTCCTTGTGCTATCCTTTATTTCCTAAGAACCACAGCAGTCCAGAAGAGGAGATAACCAGTCTATTTACTATAAAGTCCGGCAGCTTCAATGAGTTCCTTGTGGGTGAAAAATTATTTTCTATCCGCCAACTTCACACTCAGAGACGGGTGCGGAAATGTCTCTCACTGTTCTATCGCTAATTTCAAGACAAAAATTCTCGAAGGAACTGCATTCCTTAGTTTACCCAGTAATAACCCTCACGGCTAGGACTCGCCATATCACTAACATTATAAAATACCAGCTCATTCTCTCCGTATTTCATTTGATGAGAAGTGAATTCCACTCGAACAGATTCTTCTGGGCGGTGGAACAAACCCCCAAGAAGATGATTTCCCGATCACTACAATCTTAACTTTTTCAAGTTTAGGGTTAACCGAAACCTCTGCTTCTATCTGCATAAACTGCATCTCACTCTTCAATCCGATACGTCGAGTGTACGCGGGCCTTGTAGAGTGTTAAACTCACTATGAAAAAAGTTAATTTTGATAGCTAGTGTAAAAATATTTTGAAGGAAATACTGAAAATAAAAGAAGACAAGAAAAAATCATTTATGATTTTAAGCAACATAAAACTCTAGAACATTTGGAACACTCAATTTTAATATCATTTGTTTAGTGCAGAAACTGTTTCACAAAGATTGATTTTAACAATAAAGAAATAAATCAAATATTTTTTCTTAATTATCATTATTTTATAAACATTTTCAAATTCTCTTTTGATTTTTATTCAATTTGATTATTTTCCTTGCATAATAATATTTAATATATTGACGTTTGGATGTTAACTGTGGAAAACAATTCGAAATATGAAGTCACATACGATACAGCATATAAAAATTTGAATTCAAGCGTCAAAAATATATTATCTATTCATATATATATATATATATATATATATATATATATATATATATATATTATGTGTACACATGAATATATATATATATATTATCTCTACATATAAATTATGCAAAGTATATTATCTGTTCATATATATATATATATACATATATATTATCTCTACATATGCATATATATATTATCTGTATATGTATATATATATATATATATATATATATATAGACTATGCAATTGAATGTTAAAATAAATTATTCTATCTATCACATTTTGTTCTCAAGAAAAGGACTTCATCCGATTACAGTAATGTTCTTATTAAAAGAATTATATATATATACAGATATAATCATACTGATGTATGATACATCATACGCTAAAAGTTTGCTTCCTTCTACCGAGCGCCCGTAGCTGAGAGGTAGAATCGCCGACTGACGTCATTTCGGTCGGGTTTTAATCCTGGGTTAAAAGCAATCGGATGTCTAACCGTACTGTTGAGCTGTGATACAGCGAAACAGATCTGTCTGCGGATGGCTATATATATATATATATATATATATATATATATATATATATATATGTGTGTGTGTGTGCGTAAGGAGGAGGGGCGAAATATCAACATAAATGTTGGTTAAATTTGATGATCATGCTGATATTTTCAAAGCTCTTATTGGGACTAAAAAAGCAACGATGCTTTGCCAGTTTAGTCCGCCATTTGCAATGTAGAAAGCAATAATTTTATTTAATTTACAAGTTATGTGGCACAAAGCTAAAATGGGGATGAAGACGACTGTTCCACAAATGTTTACATTTAAACGTAGCTAGCCACAATTATTCATAAAAAAATATCCCAAACAACCAACAATCCTCTCACCCAAAATACACATTCTTGCCCTTTTTACTACAGTGGCCATGTTTTCACAAAGTCTCTATGAAGTCATAACTAGTCCTCATATGTTCAATTTGTCTATGGAGTGGAGAAAAAACAAACAACAATGGATATTTACAATGATAGTAAATTCCATTGACAAAATAAACAAAATAACGTTACGAAAATTCTTAAATTTGGACAGCAACATCAGTTAACTCGAGGAAATTAATGAGCTGCGTACAATAAATAAAACAATGTCTTACCTAGAGACCCTCTTAAATACAGTTTCATCCAAACACAACACAAATAAGAAATCACACCCGAAAACCCCAAAAAGCCTCCCGCATTCACTATATAACTAATACTTCTGTCACACACCGAGAGATAAGAGTGAAAAATAGCATAAAGAAAATTGGGGGTGGAGAAAACGGTCTATAAGCATAGCAAAGTTAATTTTAAGGGTAGAAATTATGAAAAATAACAAAATTAAACTAACCTTTTTTGGACTGGGTTGTCAAAGATCAGTACAGCTGACATAATATCCCGATGCCTAACTGACATCCATATGCCATTTCACGTCTTCACTCGACACAGGTGGAAAAGACTTTGCAATCTAGAAAAATTTCATAGGCAAATTCAAATATATATACAAGCGGGGGATCCGTGGGGGATCCGTTTTCTATTGTTATGAAGTAATAAACTGACGTATGGCATTTAACTGACTGACTGAATTATTAAAATATATACGACGAAGAGATTTTTGCTTCATCTTGTTTCCCGCTGTGGTGTGCGTTGAGGTGTAGTGAATATCAGCACGAAATGGGAATTCCGTAGAACCGAGTTCGAATTCCAGTTGAATTCGTTGCGATGGGAAAGATATGTATCCATCTCTTCTTTCTCCAATTATAGGTTGCATAGCAGGACAGATTGGTTTCTATAGCTTAAGTTGGCCACATGTCTAGCGTAGAAAGAAATGAAAACCTACTGCCGGAGAATATTCTGTCTAGTTAGTCACTGATTGAAAGAGACATGATCGCCCAGGCGTGTATCACGTGATGGCAATTAACTGACTGACTTGTTTCAAAAATGTTATTTTTTATTTATGAAAATTTACTTCTGTTAAAAGTTCGAAGTTCATATCTACTGTGCCGACATTATTATTCTTTTATGTGCCGTGTCCCTTCAGGACGTAGTCATTCATAGCACTCCACATCTTCCTGTGATAGTTCTTATTATATTGTCTTGTTATTTCTCCCAAACACTGTTCTGCTATCCATTTGCTTAAGCTTATCATGTATGTCACGTAATCTTTTTCCCTGTGACTCCTTCCCTGTATTTGCCCTGTGAGTATCAGATTCTCCAAGCTATCCTTCCTCATTACATGTCCCAGAAACTTCAACTGTCTCTTATTGATGTTAAGTATAAGTTTCATTTTTGTGTCCATTCTCTAGAAAACCTCGTCGTTGCTCACCTGTTCGATCCATGGTACCCCCATCATGGTACCCCCAGAATATTACTTTACAGCCACAGTTATGTTGCTTCAAGTCTCTCCTTTATCTTGTTCAACATTTGCTGCCATACAGAAGAACAGACAACAGTACTCTTTTCTTTGTTTTCAATGAAATTTTCCTGTCTCTAAATACACTACTTAGCTTTTAGAATGCGTCATTAGCCAAACCAGCATTCCTTAGGATCTCAGTGTGATACTTTTCATCCTTTGTTAAAACACTTCCCAGGTATTTAAATTTCTGTAACTGCATGATTTTAGTATTCTCCACTTGTAATTGGTATTTTGTGATACTATTTTTGCTGATGCGAATGCATTCAATTTCTTGTAGTTTATGTTTAGCCTTTTTTTTCGCTACATTCTGTAGTGGGTATTGTAGTTTCCTTTCCGTGTCTGCTATCAGCATTGTGTCATCTGTATATATTATATTTTATATTATTAAGATTGTGGCCTCATGGTTGGACATCTAGTGCTGACATCATTCATCTTAATTTGAGTATGATTGTATTTCGCAGATGTCATCTTTATCAATACCAATTTGGTTAACATATATGAGTGTCTTCGCATATATTTTGCACATATCATCAACAATACAATATCTTTTCTACAATACAATATTTTTTGTTCAACATTTTCTTTTCAGTCGAACACTAAAAGATACATAGCCACGGTACGCTACTGCCCGCTCATTTCTTAATTGTTAGATTGTTGATGTGATTTGAATAGTCACTTCCCCGATGTATTTGCATCGGCCTAAATAAACAGAGTATAAAAGAGCATTGACATATGGTGTTGAATCAGAATATTTATTGCCTTATAGCTTTTTCCTAAAACACATATATAGATTGCTATCTTCTTCAGTTTACTCACATAGATTCGAAGCAGATTTTATGCAGAAACTGCAAACTAAAAATAAAAACGATTGATCTTGAATGATTGGTTGGGAACCATTTTCTCGGGAAGAGAGAAACACGAGAATTGAATCATTGATTAATCCTTGTCCGGATTTAATCTCTCTCACACCGAGGCACTCACTTTTTCTCATCGTTTGATGTACTTGCCAATGCTTAATTTTAGAACTCTATAGATTCTGACTGATCCTTATTTATGTTGTCATTTTCAAAGTGCCTGTCTTTTAATTATAACTTCATTGAAAGGAAGAGTAGAAATAAGAGTTGGATGCAAGTCCCAAAGAATTGGAGTCACTGTGACAATTTTCGGAAGTATAGCCGCGTTCTTCTGTTTTCGTAACTGGTTCGTTGTTATACTAGTGCCTTTTCTTATAAAATAGGGAAATTTTCACTGAGCATACCGAGTCTCTGACTTTCTTTATTTAATCCGGGGTTATTTTTATAAATTTGGTTAGAAATTCTATATAAAACAAATGCTTTACCCTTACAAAACTGTTACAATATCTTTAGTAGAAAAGGCTTGGACACCTATCTATCGGATTACTCCACTTGTTTGAACAGCATATGTCTGTTAGATGACAGCATAAAAGAAAACATAATATGTCTGTTAGATGACAGCATAAAAGAAAAAAAAGATAAAGGTTTGTTCTTTTTTTTTTTACTCACAGATTAACTTATAAACCTAACACTCACATATAAACTAAAAGTAAAGTGAACTAAGAACCACAAAGAGGAATCTTCTTAACACGTTTCTGTTAATGAATGAATAGCCAAAAAAGCACAGATATAGCCAAGATAGGGATGCAAAGAGAAATCTGTGTAGAGCTATTATAAACCTTCAAGGAAGACAGTACAGCAATTCTATACGTTTCGAACTTACAATGAACTTCAGAAGATATGAAACAAAGATTTTTAACGTTAATAAAGAACAAGAGACGTGAAAGGTAAGTGCAACTGTGAAACGCTGACATTCAGGCGAACCGTATATATATATATATATATATATATATATATATATATATATATATATTATTCGTCAGCCAAATAAAGCCTGTTTCTCTGTATCACAGCTCATCAGTGAGATACATATATATATATATATATATATATATATATATATAGCTCATCAGTGTGATATATATATATATATATATATATATATAATTTATGTTCTTTCATTTAAACTATTACTAATTGTAGCCATACCAAAAATACATAATCGTTTAATACAAACATGGATGTAAACGTCATAATTCCTTGTAATATTAAAAATTGCCCGTTACTTGAGAGTAAAAAGAAAGTCACCGTTACGTGAGCGTCCTGAAAAAAAAAAAAAAAACAGTAAACGGTAAAATCAGTTATTGCAAATCACCTGAAGACACCACTCATGATAGAAACATAGGTCGCGTAATAATTCGTTTACAAATGAAGAATATATATATATATATATATATATATATATATTACACAACATTAAGCAAACACTCGTCAATAATGGATTTCCTAACTCCGTTATTGATCAACAAATTAAAATGTATCTCAACAAACTTAACAATAGCTCTAACAATAATGATCATATTAATAATAATGGTTTACATCAAAATAAACATAACACTATTAACTTATACTATTGCAACCAAATACATAATAATTATAAACAAGATGAAAAAACTCTCAAAAACATAATACGTAGAAATGTTAAACCAGTCGAAAGTAATAATCAAATTAAACTCATTATATATTATAAAAAGTTTAAGACAATTGACCTCATAGTCTATAATAACCCAACAGGCACTAAACTAAATTCTTTACAAAAAACCAATGTAGTGTACCAATTTACATGCCCATTCAGAGATTGCATCTCTGATACTACTCAAAAACCTAGTACATATATTGGTTTTACCACAACCACGCTCTCCCGTAGACTTACATGTCATCTTTCTGATCAGATTACTATTAAACAACATTTCTCTGAAAAACATAAACATGTAGGTAATATCAGACAGATTTTGGTCAACAATACGGTGATCCTTACTCATACACACAGTAAGAGGAACCTGCAGATATTGGAGGCCATGTATATCAAATCAAAACAACCAACACTCAATAAAATCAACTTTAAAACAGGAAATAACATATTACATTGAATTTGATTACATGGTTTTGTTGTCATTTCGCGCTATCCCGCGGTGTGACGTCATAAAACCGCATCGCAAACTTAAGAACTGCGTTTATTATTTTTGGTAACTATTGCCGTTGCCAAGCGGAGTTTTATGTCAACACAAAATAAAATCGTCGGTGATGGTGGATTTTATAATATTTCAGTTTAAACAACCTCTCTGAAGATGGCTCATGTGAGCCGAAAGCTTAGAAGAAAAGCAATAAATAATTATCCAAATGTTGGAGAATTTTTGTCTTTATTTTCAACTAAAATTAAAGCAAAAATACGACGTTTAGAACGGCTCATGATTAAACATAATATACATTCATTGTCTCTTATATTTAATAGCATATGTCTAGAAAATATATATATATATATATTTATATATATATATATATATATATATATATATATATAAAATAAAGAATATATATATTCTCTAGAACATTTTAGATATTCTACAATTTCATGTGTGATAAGTATTTCGCAGCAAACCTGCTCTTCAGACCCAAATGATACAACAATTAATAACAGTTATTACTCTGTTAAATTATATAAAAAAATATAACATTAAGTTCTTTTGAGTTCGTCTCTACCGGAATTTACCTGACTTAAATACCAAATAGTTCACGTTATATATATATATATATATATATATATATATATCAACCATATATTTTTAGGATCATCTATCATATGCTTTTGGTTTCATTTACCAATTACCCAGACATTATAGCTCCTGGTTACATGAAACAAGTCAACTGCACAATTGACAGAATACTTCGTTATTTCCAGTTAACGCCAGGTGTGTGTCTGGAAACTAAGAAACTAATTAAGTCCTAGGTTTCCTGAGCAGACAGCGAATACCTAGAAGGACCTATCCATGGAAAGATTCTAATGCCAGCCATCACGATTTTGTACCTATGAAACCGTTCTTAAGACGTACAATAATTTTGGAATAACTACTTCGTAAATTTTCGAAAAGAGAAACAGATTCATCCATACTTTTTGCATATAAATTATGTTACCAGAAAACCACAAGGAAAGTTTCCCGTCATCAATTGTATTAAGTTAATTTGATATTAAAGTAAGATTAAAGAAAAACTATATGAATGTATGCAAAAAAGAAAAAATAACGGCCCAATAAAGGAACTACGTATTGGAGACATCATAATGCATGAAAACTTAAATTTCTAAGAAATCTTAGAATAGAGGAAGGAAAATGTGACACAAAATCTAAAGACAAATAGCAAAAGATTTCTGAGGCAAACGTACAAAAATAACCAAATCTTCAAGATAGAAACTATTTATTTACATATTAATAGCGTGTTAATAGTGTTGTGTGTCAGATCTAATCTAGAACTACATTGACTTAATCTATAAAACAGAATCAAATAAAATGAAGTAAGCAATATTTTTTATATAATTTTAAGTACTCAGTAATTTAAAAAAAAAATTCTCATTAATGCTAGATTTATTGCAAAATTTACAATTTTGGCACAAGACCGAAAAGGAAAAGGGAGACAACTGAGGCTGGTCTTAACTATCTATCTTCTCCAAACTAATAAAAAATATGACCCATTCAATACTTACAATTTTTTCCGCTCACCATGAGAACCAATCCATCGTCAGCCAATCCACCATTTGTCAAAGTACCACATATTTCACGAACCCTAAAAAGAACCACCCCATGAGTTTTAGAAGAAAAAACAAATTAAATATAAAATAATATACAAATTAAATTAAACTGATGTTAGAAGCCATCCTCCATATATACAAATCAACCATTCGTCCGTGCAGGGAATACTGCTGCCATATATGGTCAGGCACCCCTGCTGTTCATCTCAGTGTTCTCGACAGGCTCCAAAGGAGAATCAGTAATGTGATAGGTACCGATTTGGCGGCAAAACTACAGCCACTTCCCCACCGACCAGATGTGGCCTACCTTTGTCTGTTCTATAAATACTTTTATGGCTTCTGCTCCAACGAACTTAAGTCACAGGTGCCTCTGCAACAGGTGTTTACTCGGGCAACCAGATTTGCAACCGGATCCCACCCATTTGCAGTTAGATTAACCAAATGCAGACGACAATTCTACTCCTGCAACTTCTTCTCTCGCACTTTTCGCCTGTGGAACTCGCTTCCATGTTCTTGCTTTCCTGACGGCTACAACCTCCAGGAATTTAAATGCAATGTCAATACTCATCTATTAACCACTTGACTCTAGTTCTTTTACCACCCCGTATATCCTTTCCTTTCTCTCTACCTTTGCAACTGTCATCACACCTGTATTCCTATCCTTCTCTTGCTTCTTTTTAACTGATTTGTCTTCCTCTTCACTCTCTTCTAATTAATCTTTTTACTCTTATGTAGCCTCGTGGACATCAGTGGAATTACCGCCTTGCTCGGGGTGATACGATTAAAAAAATGTTGAACTCGTCAAACCCACAAAATATGAGGCCGCAGACAAAATGAAGAAACACTTTTACTAAGGATAAAATGGAAACGGCCATGGGAAAAGAAAAATATTCTGACCAAGTTCAGATAAAAGAGCGCGATTAAAAAACTGGGGAAGGTTGAAAATCTCTAAATAGATCATAACAAAAGATGGGGCCTTGAAGAACATGTACTCACTTTAAGTAGGTACACAAGTAGAGACTATTCTAATCAGGGCAGGGTTCCACAGGTAATCATCCCGATGTGATCTAAAAAAGAAAATCAAGACAAGCCCTGTTGACGCGAACCAGGTTCGTCGCTGTCATCCACCTTTCTTTGAAATCTGTCGAAAATAATCGCTTTCTATCAGTTTTGATCTTCATTTTGACCTAATGCTAAGAATCGAATCAGATCCTGATGAAAAATGCGTCGACCTCAAAAGATTTACTTCATTGGCGTCGTCCAACTTACTATTCAGGCCGTGAAAGAAACAACATCCGTTTCACCCTCGAGTACGGAAGTGACAAATTGTCACACACGTATGCAGGATCAATAAGCACGAGCTTTTCGGGAGCGATACGAACCGTCAACTCGCCGACATGGTCCCAAAGGGGACAATGGTAAAAGGCGTACGAAATCGTTTTTTTTTCTAAACCAAGACCACAGTTCACAGTATGGTAAATCAGCCAAACCCTATATAAAGTTCTTGTCATTGAGACGCAACTTATTCCGAACCAGTCGCCAGCGAAAACTCAGGGTTTGAATCAGCAGTCGATAAAAGAAAATATTCTCTTAAAAATGAAATTTTGTAGACTCCACTTCAGAATATGACCAACAATATTGTACTTCCTTATGACTTTATAAACAAGGTTATTGTTAAAATAAATATTTAATTTTCATTATAATTAAATCTGTTTTTGGTAATCTTACCATTGTAAGAGGTAATAACTGTAGCACTCAGTAAAGATCGTCCTCACTAAAGAATCTTTTGACCATAATTAACATAATAATATTTCGTCAAAAAGAGGGGACTGAACTATTTGACTGTATTAATCCACTTATATAATGAATTGTAAAATATTTCCTCACGGACACCTGAAATGAGACGTCTTTTGACATATAGTGATGATGAAGATATTCAGACAGTTAAGTGTCATACGTGGGTGATAATTTTGCTCTCAATTAATTACTAACGAGACAGAAGATTAGAAAAAGGTTACCGGTTCATTCTGTGGTAGGCCGGCTGTCAACCAAGGCTACTGAACTCAGTCTTGTTTGTTAGTCAACTCATAGCTGGTGGAGTAAAGATAGATTAATAATTTTTCCATTGATATTTACGGGTAGGTGAAAGCAACGAATCTAGATGGAATTTTAACTCAGCTCACCGATTTTACATTTCACTACAACGTACAGATGGACTGGGAAAACAAAATGAGAAAAGAGGAAGCTTTAAAAACGCAACGAGAATAACATTGACACTTCAGAATAATAAAACTTTCTTATTACTCTTGAAGGTTATAATAAAAGTTTTTTGGAAATACTGACGAAAAGAGGTGTAAGGGTAGGCATCGAGTAAGATATCTATTGAGTTTAAGTAAATGGATGGTAAGGATATAAATCGAAAAATGTTAAAGATTTTTAAACGTTACTTAGAGCAGAAAACGGCAGATCAGTTAAGTGTCATGCGTGATACACGCTTTGGCGATCATGTCTCGAAAGAGACATGACTGACTGGGCGGAAGATTATCCTGCAGTAGTTTGCCATTGGTTTCTGCGGTAATCTGGTTGCCAGCCAAGGCTATAGAACTTAATCTGTCCCATTATTTAACCCCTGACTGGAGGGAAGAGACGGATTAATACCTTTCCCAAGGATATTTGTGCGTAAGTGATGGAATTCACTTCAGATAGAGGAAAAAAAGACTAAGCCTATAATTTATTAAAGCCGAGATGAGTTTTATTCAACTGAAAATAAAAAGCAGAATAAAACTGGTGATATTACACACTATTTCATATAAAGTTTTAGAAAGGAAACCTCCACCAAATAGTGAAAAAAAAAACTTCTTAACTTGAGAAACCTGTTTTTCTAAAAACATTAAAAGAAACATTTTGTAAATTTTATACAAAATATTTCCTGATACAGAAACTGCTAATACTACCGTTGCTATTACCATAGAATACTCAATGAATACCAACTCACTATGAATGATCTGTGAGTCAAGAATTTTACATATTTCTTTACCATAAGTTTGAATTCGGGTTCATGGATATGTTTCAGGGTTTGCAAGGATCAAATACAAATTAAAATTTATATTTGCGATATAGTCTTTGTCCCACTCAACGTGTGGTAATTGAAAAAAGCACCCTGCCTCTGTTTGAACAAAAAAAAAAAAAAAAAAAAAAAGGTACACAGTCACTACGTACAGCGCCGACAACTAAGCGTCTCTTGACTTATTGTCCGGGTGAGGAACCGCACAAAATAAAGAACAACAAACCAGATATTTGAGAAAGAGAAATAAGTATATTAAACGTAAATATACAAAATTGAACACATGTTAGTAATCCAGGAATAAGATTAGTAAGGAATATATATATATATATATATATATATATATATATATATATATATATATATATATAGGTCTTTGAAATGAAGCGGTACTAGAATTAGTATGTCCACGTCGGAAACTGACGGATGCTGTGTAATTCTATCCTGACTACTGATGCTGTATTAACCGTGAAACTTCGGGATCTTACGGTAACCTATGGATCTCTGACCTAACTTCCTATGGCAGGAGTATACGTATACTCAAATCGAGTCTATTATTCTGAAAAAGGGGAGATCCCATAACACTTAAGTTGGGCCCATTTTTTTTATTTAGACGTATTTAGATGTATTTCTCACGTTTTTAGAGCTTCCATCTTTTCTCACTCCATCATAGCAAGTAAGAATTCTCATTCTCCACGATAACCTTCTTAAAACGTGAGACTAGATGTAGTAATATTAGTAGGTCCGTTTTTATATGCGCACAAGGATTGTATTTCATGATTGAATCACCCTATTTGTATAAAATGGAGTCTCTTTTTTGATTGTTTGTTTTAAAGTTTAGTAATACTTTGTGTATGTCATATGCTTGAGACAATGTAATCTCGATAAATAAATTATGTTATAAACACTGGATAGAAAGATGTATTTATGTGAATATTTCCAGAGAAGAATTATTAAAGGGGTGTGTAGCTCAAAAATTGTTAAGAACCACTCCGATAAGATTACCAATATCTATTCTTTTTAGCGAGGTGAAATTATTCTAGAATATTAGTCGAATTTATCCTCGTGATATATTAAATAGAGTAAATTCCTAAGAAATTATCATTAATTATTTGGTGGTAGTTATCTGTGAAACATGCGATTGGTTGTACCTCACGATACGAAATCAGTCGTAATACCCTTCCCATATTTGATTGTTTTTCTCTGTTGGTCATTTCTTCTTTGTTAGTTTCTCTTTATTATTTAGTATTTTTTATATTTCTGAGATGCGATAGTATTTACAGTATTTACATTATTCGGACTTTTGTCCTCATCTTTGTTGGTGTTTGTACGAAGTTTCGGCCGTTGTACCTCCGGCCTTCTTCAGGTGTTAGGAATTTTGAACCGAACCCTTTATTACAATCAATGGTGTATATCATTTCCATCTCTTTTGCGTATAACCTCTTTTTTGGTAGTCATGAATTATCTCCCTCTAACCATGTAAGTAACCTGTTCACCACTGCTGCAGCCTGGTAATGAACTCACAAATCTTTGGGTTAAATCACAGGAATTAAGCAACGTCTATATCCACTGAGCCATGTGTCCTTATTGATATATACCCCAATGATTGTAATAAAGGGCTCTGTTCAAAATTCCTAGCACCTGAAGAAGGCCGGAGCATACAACTGCCGAAACGTCATGCAAATGGCAAAAAAGATGAGGACAATAGTTCGAATAATGTAAACACTATCGTTTTTTGTTGCTTTTTCTATATTTTTTTTAATTATTGCACGACAAACAAGGTGGAACCGCCACTAGTTCGCAGAAGGTTACAGCGAGAGAAAAGCCTCGGTACAAGGAGTTTGAAGAAGCGTTAAAAGATTACGAGATTCGAGAAGAGAGAAGATTGAAATTGCCTTTCCATTCTTTCAGGGAAGAAAGTAAACGCAAAGGAATCCCAAGGGCTGGAAGAAACTGTTAGAGTAGAATTAGCGGCTAAATTTAACTAATTCAAAGATAAACGAGTGGGACCTACATGTCAATCAAGTAGCACGCTTTAATTCCCATAGTCGAGGCACTAGGGAAAAAAGCACGTGAGAAAAGTCACGTGATGTCGGTGAGAAAGTGATTGGTGTTGAGATGCCAAGACAGAACATTGCAACTCTTTCTTTGGTTTTTGTCGAGAACCTCGAAATAGATAGCAGGAGCACCCGATCAGATATGTTAACAATAATCAATGCACGGACGAATGGTAGATTTTGGAATTGATGACGATTATGATAATGAATTTATTTACCGATTTATAGAGGGAAGGATAAATTGAGGTCTTTAACAGACATATTTCTATGAATTAAATACCAACAGTCTATGCAAGAATTATTGGGTTTTCCGGAAAGTTCATCTCAGTTTTTAAGAGAAATTTAATATGAAACAAAATTGTACTAAATATGAACCATTTTCCATTTTACCCTCAACTTAAAGATTCGTGTCTTCCTAGAATTTTGATGGTTTCTCGGCAAAGAACACATTAAGATGTTTTGTAAATTAGATAAAGAATTAAAATTTTACAATTGAGATTATTTTACAAGGACCTGGATGAATGAGAATTCGAAGTAACAATGTTTGATTAATATGTCAGGTGGAGTAACACATCTCAGCCAAGTTGCAACAACTTGTTTTTGGTCACAAAAAAAGAAAGGAAAAAATGGGGGTCTCACATTATCAGGATAAAAAAACAACATGCTTCCTGCTCGTTAATTCTATCCATTTGTCTTTAATTAGTCTAGTTGCGGCAGTACTTTTCAGAATCAATTGACTTATTATTTAGCAGATATCCATAGTACAAGATTCCTTTTCAATTACACCAAATGCACGAAATTATTTTCTTGGGATGAAAATCTGCTTTTGCGGTGGCTAGATTCTGCTTATGTTGCTTACCCCAGGATCTTTTTCGCTCAACAATGTTGTAAACGATCTATTTCTCATCGCCAGTCACAATTTTCTTCCAAAAGGGTGAATTTTCATTTCGTTTATACAACAAATCATAGATAGAAATGGGATCAAAAACTTCCTTTCATTTAGTTCATGTGGTATGAACCATCGTAGCTATTTCAGTGTTCAATCTTAAATCAGTGCTCATGGATGGTGGATTTCGATAGATTATGTGTTTCAGCCAATCCCCACGTTGTGTGATGCGAGTTATTCTTAAGCAATATCGTTGTTTGGTTTTCATCTGGGCTGGAGATTTTGCTTAGGGTTCTTCAACAATAACATCACCAACTCTAAAACTTAACGAGCCACATCCGTACAGTACAGTTCAGTCGATCAAAGCACCGTATTGATCATCTACCTTTTGTAGTTGATTGTGAAGCATTTTTGCCTTTACGATGTCAAAAAAAATAAATGAGCCTCTAACATTCAATTATATTCCATTTTCATAGGGATGCAAAAGTAACGCGAAATAATTTTAAACTTTCTTTCTCAAGAGATAATTTGAAGTGTGCTTTAATCGGAAACGTAATCATAATATCAGTCATTTAAACGTCATACATAATACACCGCTCATAACAAGAGAGAGACATGATTGCAGTAGGTTACCATTACATTCTGCGATAGACTGTTTGCCAACCAATGTAGTAGAACCCAATCTGCTTAGCTGGAGAGAGAACATACGGATTAATATCTTCCCTAAAAGTATTTGCGCGTAAGTAAATGCAACAAATTCAAATGGAATTCGAACTCAGCTCTCCGATTTCTCGTTCGGAGTTGATAGCCACTGCACCACAACGCACATCCAATCAAACTATATTTGTCGATAAACGAACTTTCCCGACATTCCAATACATCTATCTTTCTATTTCCAGTTTAACATCATCAAGTAAAGCCTACTTCTAACATGAGATTTAAAAGAATGACTCGTGTGTGAAGAATAGGTACATTCTGAGAAAGTAATATTTATTTGTTTTAAGCTAATCTTTTGTTGTGGAATGACGTCGAAATTTTCTGAATATTCGCTTTAGTAAAACGAAAATCAACACCAAAATGTTATACAGATACACAAGACTTTAGCAGTAAAATATAAAAAAAAAAACCATTTTGAAATCAATGAAAAGGACACTAGTCTCGAATTGGAAGAAAGAATTCAAAATAAAGTTAATTTTTTAACCTGTTGCAATTTGATGAAACCAAATTATAGAAAATCGAAAGAAAATAAATAGAAATTCCTTCGATTATTCAGAATTCAATTGGATTTAATTAAATTTATTCTTGTTGGATTCATTTCAGTCCCGTTGAAGAAATGAAAAGAATTTTAATTCTTAAAAATCACTAAAATTAAAACCATATAATCTAAGCCTCTGATATGTTTTTTTTTTATCAATTTGAATTCTCAAAACATAAACAAATATTCATATTGGTTTTATTTTTTTTTATTTCGGATCTTATTAAGAGTTTTCTCCCTTTTTTTTAAAATTCTTTTGATCGATTCGACATCTTTTCTCCCGTCGGACAATGAAAAATAAATTAATGAAATGATTGCTCTTCATTGCCGGATAATTGTAGAAAATCTGGAAATTTGGCAGAGACAAAAGCTCGAGCAGTCAGGGTGGATTTTTTTGTTAATTGAAAAGATTCTAGTATCTGCAGTAAACTCTAAAAAATATTATCTGCTTTTTAAGTCAATTGATTCCTAATTTCTCCTGATATTTATATTATTTATATACCGACAGTATAATATACATAGACCCCCCCCTACGACGTTTAGGTTACGAACATACTTAAATAAATAAATTCAATCTCCGCACAATAGATGACCTTATTTTTGTTGTTAAGCTTCAGGCTATAAAGACACACAGTTATTGATTTACTTAGACATCGCAGTTTTATTCGTTGCTATTTGTGGTTTCTTACAAATGCGAATATCTAAGGAAAATTGAGACAAAATTCAAATCAGTGTGATTTCTTCTCTTCATCATGGCCACTTGTTCTCGAACTAACCAGTCCCCATTTGCCAGTCTTGATAGAACTCCTAAGCATCTACATGAGATGCCGACTGATAAATCATTTCCCCCCTTGAAACGAATTTCCTCACAGTCGGAAGATCATAAGTCTTTTGCTGTTCTATCTCAATGTCTACCCAAAAAGGTTCCGGCGATCTATATTCTTTAGTTCCAGCAGTTCTGATAATCAACCTGAAGCTACACTATTTACGTACGTTGGATCAAATCATATACATCCCCATTCTCTTCTATTACTAAAAAGTAAATTCTATTTTAATATCTCCTCAAGAACCACTAATTTGAAGAATAGAATCCGAATGGAGTTTTCCCTAACCACAATAAGGTCAGCCTATATAAGTATATGATTAATCGTTATATTTCCTATATATCCCCAGAAACTCTAATTTTACCTTCTCATCATATCAACCATCCGACTGTGCATGGAATACTGTTTTCATATCTGATCAGGCGCGCCTGCTTTCTCGACAGGCTCTAGAGGAGAATCTGTAATATATTATCCATATTCCGACAGTAATAGTAACCCGCCTACGACGTTTAGGTTACGAACGTATTTAAATTAATACAGCCCCGACCTGGCAGCTCGAATCCAGCCATTTTCTCATCATTGGGAGGTGGCTTCCCCCTGTCTTTTCTATACATATTTTTATGGTTTCTGCTCTGACGAACTTGGATCACTGGTACACTTTCCACAATAATCTACTTGGGCAACCAGGCTGGCAACAAGGTCTCACCCCATTACAGTTAGATCAACCAAATGCAGGCGACAATTCTATTCCATCAGCTTTTTTCTCGCGCTTCCAGCCTGTGGAACTCCCTTCCATATATCTGCTTTCCTGACGGCTATAACCCCCAGGAATTTAAATGCAAATTCAATTCCCATCTCTTATCAACTTCTAAATCACCCCTTGTATCTTGTTCTTTTCCTTTCTCTCTACCTTCGCAACTGTCTTCATTCTTGTGTTCACATCCTTCTCTTGCCCTTTCTCTTTCAACCCCTGTAGCTGGTTCGTTTTTGTCTTCACTCTCCTCATGCCTAATACTTCAACTCTCTTATGTAAACCCTCTGTACATCAGTGGTGTTAACGCCTTGCTTGCGGTGAAATGATTAAAAAAATTTACATTCATACAACAACTTTGTTTATTAACTCACTAATTTGAGAGGCTTTTTGGTATTGTATTTTGTGGAGCAATGAATATTGGCTCGAAATGAGACATGGAAAAGCCGAGTTTGAATTCCACTCGATTTTGCACAAGTACCTTTGGTATGAATCCATCTCTTCTCCCTCCAGCTATGGGTTGAATAGCAGGAGTGATTGTTTTCTGTAGCCTTGATTGACAACCAGTCTAACGCAGAAAAAACGACAACCTACTGCGGGAAAGGGTTTCACCTAATCATTTATAAATCGGAATAGACATGATAGAACAAGCGTTTATCACGTGTGGCACTTAACTGACTGATTGATCGACTGAAAAAATACCAGAAAAAATAATGTCTATTTGTATTTGTTCAATATCTACAGAATCAATATACAGTTTATTGTGCAGCTATGATGAGCAGATACCTTAACTTGATTTTATTATTTGCTTTGCTTAAATATCTGAAATTCTTTGTCCTTTTTATATAACTTACTGTACATTTGAAAATTATAAACTCGTCTATAATTTTCCTTATTCTCTTGCGAAGCTCTGGTATTGTAATGGTTAAAGTCTCGAAAGAAGAAATCTAAGAATAGTTCAAATTCTATTCGGATTTGTTACGTTCTTTTACACAAAAATATCATTGGGAACGATATGAATACACCTGCTCCTCAGCTAAGGGTTAAACTGACAGTCTTGTCCCTGGAAAAATCATTGTTATACTTAAAAGAATTGTTAGTGCAATATTCACTTTAAAAGTATTTTTTAATGATTTGGCTTTACATAATCTACAAATAATGAAGGATAAAATCAGATCAAATCTCAAATCCCTAATTTCTTTGGGGGTTTCAATGATGGAAACGAGTAGAAAGACTACCACTTTACAAGTTCTATATTTAGAGGCTTTGTTTTTAGTAACAGCACCCAGACAATACTAAGGAATACTATTCATTGTTCTTTTCTTTTCATAATCATTTCACTCCAAGCAAGGAAGGAAAGCCACTGTTGTGAAGAGGATTATACTGAGAGAGAGAGAGAAAAAAGAACAGGGGGTGTTGAAGAAAAGATAAAAAGTAGATAGGAATGTGTTGTAGAGGAATAGCCTATCCTACCTGGTAATAGATATGGTCTAGTCTATAAAAGACTGTGACTAGAGGCATACGTGAGCATACGTCACTCGCCTGACGACGTTATGACACTGTCAGCTCCCTGCTTCCGAGCAGAGAGCACAAACCCAGACGTGGTTCCGCCGAAGGGTAGAACCACGACTCGGTCAAAATAGACAGACATATTTTTGGCCCGGCTATATGGCCGGGAATACCCACTATAAAATGACCATGTGTCACATCCGGCCTTGCGTGGGAAGGCTAGTAAATACAATACGTCACTCGCCTGACGACGCTATGACACTGTCAGCTTTCTGTCTTCGGGTAGAGGGCGCTCTCTGCTTCCGAACAGAGAGCACGAACCCAGTCGTGGTTCCGCCGAAGGGTAGAACCACGACTGGGCAAAAATAGACAGAGATTTTTTGGCCCGGCTATATGGCCGGGAATACCCACTATAAAATGACCATGTGTCACATCCGGCCTTGCGTGGGAAGGCTAGTAAATACAGCATACGTCACTCGCCTGACGTCGCTATGACACTGTCAGCTTTCTGTCTTCGGGTAGAGGGCGCTCTCTGCTTCCGAGCAGAGAGCACAAAACCAGTCGTGGTTCCGCCGAAGGGTAGAACCACGACTGGGCAAAAATAGACAGAGATTTTTTGGCCCGGCTATATGGCCGGGAATACCCACTATAAAATGACCATGTGTCACATCCGGCCTTGCGTGGGAAGGCTAGTAAATACAATACGTCACTCGCCTGACGTCGCTATGACACTGTCAGCTTTCTGACTTCGGGTAGAGGGCGCTCTCTGCTTCCGAGCCGAGAGCACAAACCCAGTCGTGGTTCCGCCGAAGGGTAGAACCACGACTCGGCAAAAATAGACAGACATTTTTTGGCCCGGCTATATGGCCGGGAATACCCACTATAAAATGACCATGTGTCACATCCGGCCTTGCGTGGGAAGGCTAGTAAATACAGCATACGTCACTCGCCTGACGACGCTATGACACTGTCAGCTTTCTGCCTTCGGGTAGAGGGCGCTCTCTGCTTCCGAGCCGAGAGCACAAACCCAGTCATGGTTCCGCCGAAGGGTAGAACCACGACTCGGCAAAAATAGACAGACATTTTTTGGCCCGGCTATATGGCCGGGAATACCCACAATAAAATGACCATGTGTCACATCCGGCCTTGCGTGGGAAGGCTAGTAAATACAATACGTCACTCGCCTGACGACGCTATGACACTGTCAGCTTTCTGCCTTCGGGTAGAGGGCGCTCTCTGCTTCCGAGCCGAGAGCACAAACCCAGTCGTGGTTCCGCCGAAGGGTAGAACCACGACTGGGCAAAAATAGACAGACATTTTTTGGCCCGACTATATGGCCGGGAATACCCACTATAAAATGACCATGTGTCACATCCGGCCTTGCGTGGGAAGGCTAGTAAATACAATACGTCACTGGACGGAAGTATACGTCACTAGACGGACGCATACGTAATAGGCGGAGACATTTTTTACTTGATCGTTATTCCTGTTACTATACGTTGATTGTTCTTGTACGTCTATTGGTTTATTGTACTGTGGTATAAAAAAATATCTTCTAATCTATCTTCAGTGTTAAGTATTATTCTTACACTATTCTTTTCCCTGTTATTCCTTCCCGGGATATAACAGAATGAATAAGAAAGAAGATGGCATTTGATATTGCATTTAACTTGTAATTAATTGTAGCTATCAGTGAAGCTTGTAAATTGATGAGAATTCTACAAACGGGGAGTGCAAAAAAAAAAACTGTTAGACTAGAAGCGATTGTTACAGTTAACTATTTCAACGCTAAAAAGGTGAAACTTTGATCCCAATCTAGTTTAGATTTTGCCGAGAATCTCAAGAGCACCTGATCAGATATGGCAACAGTATTCAACGAACAGAAAATGGTAGATTTATAAACGTGCAAAATGGATTCTAACGAGAAAAAAATCCTGCTCCGACACAGTGATCCAACCTTCCTTGCAGTAGATGCAGCTATAGATTCGCTGTTGTTCGTTCCATTTGAGGTCTGTTGAGAGTGTGAAACCAAGGAGGCGCAGTGTGTTGCCCTCTAGGTGACTAGCATCAACCATTCTTATGGTAGGCAGGGAAGTTTCTCTATGGTGCTTAATGGAGAGCACCTTTGTTTTGGTGGCATTAAAATTTGTGAGCCATTTTTTACCTCATTCAGTCACAGATGTGAGCATTTTTGTAGGGCAGCAGCCGGGCTTACTTTGCCAGCTTATTGTGACAGGAGTAAATGGTGTTGTCATATGCATGCATGCCTATTTGGGAATTGATTATTTCGTACAATGCTTATGTTGTGAAGACAGTTTGTATGATTGTACACTAAGGAAGTCCATTTTACTCAAGCCGATCCTCTTAATGTCATGTTTATTTCATGACGGAGTAAATTAGAAATTTCTTTCGACGACGTGAGCATTAACGGTGGTATGGATATCCGCTTCAATTAATGTGCAACAAGTTGCATTGGATGACATATATATATATATATATATATATATATATATATATAAGGCAATCTGTGAGTTTGTGCGTGACTGTAATCTATGCACGCCCACATTTTTAAGCTACCCCATTCAAACTTTCTAGGGACACATAAATATAGGCAAGGCAGGTCGACACATACTTTTTGAGTTTAAGTTCAGCAATTTTCCCTTTCGTACATTTTGGCCAATGGAACCGATTGTTTACATTTACTCCGTAAAACAACTAAGATCTAAGATAGTTGTTAGATTACGTCACAGAAATGAAATCACACGTGTCAAATGCGACTAAAAGAAAAACCGAGCCTTTATGTTTAATTTTTATTCCGACGTTTTAAAAATTCATTTGGTCAGCAAACAGACGTTAATATATTCCCTTTAATTTTGAAACAAGAGAAATATTTTTAAAAAACTTGTTTTTCAAACAAAACCAAAATATGTAAAAAAATGTGCTAATGGTTAATTTAATTATTTAAGTCTCTTTTTTTTTCAGATTTAATATTTCATACTTTCAAAAATAAAATTAAAAAAATAAAGCTTTTTTTTTGCAAAATATTTCATGCAGGAAATCAACTTTCTGTGTGGCATTAATGTAACTTTTCCTTTATAATTAAATGTCTACATTTATAAATATTCTTCGAAAATTTCTGAAATTCATTCAGTCAACAAAAAATATAAATATTTTCCATCGTAATGTTGAAGCAAAAACAAACGCAATGTTGTTTACAGTGTCACAAAAAACATCACCTCACGTTTACGCAATAAAAAAAGAAAATAGATGTTTTTAATGGAATTTTTTAACAATTTTTAAACAACAATTTTTTATATAATTATTTTTTTTTATATAACTGAGTTTTAAAGTGAGGCAGTGACTACAAGCGCTCGAAAATCGCAACACGCTGCATTAATCATCTAATTAAAAAATGTTCTGAGTTGCACGGGCAACGCCGGGCTATAATGCTAGTATTTATAACCCGACCGATTTGGCGTCAGTCGGCAACTCTACCCCTGGGCCACGAGGCGTTCGGTGGAAGAAAACACTCTTTTTAGCGCATATCATATTACGCGCCCAATAGCTAGAGTGCTCAAATTTCATTTTTACTGAAATGAGCGATGCGTACACGCTAGAGTGGCTACTGTTTTTCAAAGTATATATATATATATATATATATATATATATTCAATACTAAGTCTCTTTCTATATCCCGCTCTCTATTTGTCTTTTATTTTTAAGTCTGCTTATATTTCAATCTTCCTATCTGTTTCTATTTCTGTTATTATCTCCCACGTTCTATCTGTTTATGTCTGTTTGTAAATCCACCATTCTATGTATTTCTATGTCGGCTCGAAACGAGAAATCGGGGAGCAGAGTTCGAATTCCAGTTGAATTCCTTGCATTCACTTACGCACAAATACCCTTGGGAAAGGTATTAATCCGTCTCTTCCCTCCAGTTATGGGTTAAATAATAGGACAGATTGGGTTCTATAGCCTTGGTCGGCAAACGGTCTACCGCAGAATGGCAACCTACTGCTGGATAATCTTCTGCCTAGTCAGTCATGTCTCTTTCGAGCGTGTATCACGTATGACACTTAACTGACTGAACTACCAACTGTGGCAATGAACGGATATGCGCAGGCGAAAGACTTCTGCCTTGATATAATATTAGGCCTCAGGCACACATTCTGATTCTGATGACGGTTCTATTCATCAGATTCAGTCCAGAGATAGGACACGAACAGTGGGGGTCTTTCCATGACAGCTGAACAAAGAATCTTATCAGAAAGGGCAATAAAAATGCAGTCCGTGTATGTGCATTTTATACGCTACGCAAAGGCGTTCGACAAAGTACGCAACAAAGACGAGTTAAAGATGCTAGGTAACCTGGACATATTAAGGAAACATATATGAATAATCGGGATGTGCGTTGTGGTGCAGTGGATATAGGCTCGGAACAAGAAATCGGGGAGCTGAGTTCGAATTCCAGTTGAATTCATTGGATTCACTTACGCGCAAATACCCTTGGGAAAGGTATTAATCCGTCTCTTCCTTCCAGTTATGGGTTAAATAACAGGACATATTGGGTTCTATAGTCTTGGTCGGCAACCAGTCTACCGCAGAAAGCAATGGCAACCGACTGCGCGAGTCAGTCATGTCTCTTTCGAGACATGATCGCCCAAGCGTGTTTCACGTATGCACTTAACTGACTGATATGAATAATCCAGAATCTGTACTGGCAGCAACCCGTCTACATACGGCCAGGAAATGAGTTCAACAGATATACAAAGATAGAAAGGAATGTAATCACCGGATCTGTTCAGCCTATATAGAAAAGCAATTCTGAGAGAATAAGAATATCCGCCAGTATTCGTCTTTAGTGACCACAATCACAACAATATAAGATACGGAGATGACACAGTGCTGATAGAATCACGGAAAGGAAAATACAAGACCTCTTACAGAAAGTAGCAATGAAAAGCGAAACGAAAAGACTAAGCATAAAGTAGAAGAAAAATAGATGCATGATCATCAGAAAAAAGAAAAGCCCAAAATGATAACTATAGTTTAGGAATACTATAAGCAAGCAGGTATAGTAATTTGAATACCTGGGAAGTGTTCTAACAGAGAATGGAAACTGCGTCTCTGACATCAGAATGTGTAGTGGCAAGGCCAAAAACGCATTCAAAAAGCTGAGAAAATAGGAAAATTTTGTTGAAAACAATTAAAGTGTACTAGGCTGTTACGTGATATCTGTTCTCTTTTATAGCAGCGAATGCTAGACAATTTCATCAAAAATTGAGGATAAACTCGAAGCAACAGAAATGTGGTTATACAGAAGGATGCTGAGGATACAATGGACAGCACATATGAGCAACGACAACATTTTGGAGAAGATGGGAATGGAAATTTATACTTAACATCAGGAAGAGACAGCTGAAGTTTTTGGACGTCGTAATAAGGAAGAAGGGCTTGGAGAATCTGATACTTACAGGACGGCTAGAGGGAAAGAGTAAAGAAACTCGGGATATACTTGATAGGCTTGAGCAAGTGGATTGCTGGTCAGGGTTTGGGAGATATACCAAGAGAAAGAGCTACAATGGATAGGAGAATGTGGAGGTTCATGATTGTTTATTCTTTTGAAAGGACAGAGCATAAAATAATAATAATAATAATAATAATAATAATAATAATAATAATAATAATAATGCTACACTGACTATCATTCGAATTTATTCATTTTGTTTAAGTTTACATACAATATGAAGCAGGGGATGTATCGTTTTTCTTGACAATGTTAAAATTATGATGAAGCTAATGAATATCAATCCGTAATATTTAAAATTGTACCTAAATACCTGCTGTGGCCGTTACGGTAGCACTAATAACAGTACAAATAATACGAGATATGACCAAGAGAAAGCGGAATATGAGAGAAGAGTTAATTTCTTATTCACTGAACCGGACCCAGTTTAAGAATGGCTATGTAGAAAAAAAAAAAACTACTGGCCGTTCTCGTAAGGTATCGTGTCAGATGAAAGCTTGATAAGTCACATGGGAATCGGTCTTTTGGTGCCTAAGACAGCTTCATTGAACCGACATTTAATTGGAACGTCTACAATTCGAGAAGCGTCGTTTATCGCAGACAGCAGATAGAAATCAGAGAAAGGAAACGGGCGGTTAGCCTGTTTGAAATTTAAGTCCGGAGTCAATCATGCTCCGTATCGATTAATCGATAAGGTTAATCATATTGCACGTTTGGGGGGATGGAAGAAATGCTTTCCTCCTCTGTGGTGATGGCAACGGCTGACGTCAGTGGTATAGCTAGAGCTTTTCTCAGAGACGTATTGTCATATTTTGCCTGAATCAGGGGGAAAATATCGATTGCTTCAGCCGGGTTTCGGCTAACGTGTGGCATATTAAAAGACGCTAGAGCTCTGAATAAGATCTTGTCATCATATAAGAGATAAAACAAGCTCTAAATTAGGGGACACAGAGAAAATTCTCCAAATCTAACCAAAAATCATTTTTTCTTCTCAGAATAGAATTTTGGCACATTTCGTATCTATCTATCTATCTATCTATCTATCTATCTATCTATCTATCTATCTATCAAAGATTTTAGATTATTACAATGTGTAATACATAATTCACCACTTCCTGGTGCTATTATCGCGGCTCGTCAGACCCAAATGGTACAACAGTTATTCCTCAACATATCCCTCCCCACCAAAAAGAAAATTATTTTATTTTACTTTATTTTACATAGACGCTCACATGTCCATATTACAATAGACATTTGTAACGGTTATTTACAAAAATTTCTCGCTCATTCGAAAAGAACCCCAAATTAAAGAGGAAAACAAGGATAAAGAAAAGAT
This sequence comes from Ascarosepion bandense, assembly GCA_037127315.1. Lineage (NCBI taxonomy): Eukaryota > Metazoa > Mollusca > Cephalopoda > Sepiida > Sepiidae > Ascarosepion > Ascarosepion bandense. The sequence continues at coordinate 1,844,744 of JBBBDQ010001755.1, forward strand.
AGAGGATTGATTAATGTAAAGAAGAGAAAACAAGAGAAAAAAGAAAAAACAGAAAAAAGAAAAAAGGAGAAACAGAAAAAATTGAATGGAAAGCAAGGAAAGAAAAAGAAAGGACAAAGAGATACCATAAAAGGAAATACAATATTACGAGAAATAAATGTTGACTCCATTCATCGTAATAGCGTCTTAAACCACCTAACTGTTCTCTTAGAAAAACATCGAAAAATTTAACTATGGAATTTAATTTCAGATATACTGGAACATATTTACGGGACAAAAAATTGCACATCATAATTTTAATACAATTTGAAAAAATAAATACTCTAACTATTATTTTAAAAATTAATTCTAATTTTAAAAAATGTTGTTAAAATAATTAAAAATACTAAAATTAAAAATACAAATATAGAAACAAGAAACATTAGACAAACCTAACAGAAGGGGAAAATACACAAAAAGAAGGAAATACACAAAAAAAAGTAAAGAATATGCATATATATAGTGATTGATTGACTGATTGTTTAATTACTTTGTTTTTGGTAATAATAAAATGAGACCAGGGCAGATTTGTATTTAAAAAAATAAACATCGTTACGTGAGCGTTCTTAAAAAAACGATAAACGGTAAAATCAGTTATTACAAATCGCCTTAGGACACCACTCATGGTAGAAACCTGGGTAGCATAATAACTCGTTTACAAATGGAATATATATATATTAGCATGGACCAGGCTTGCCTCCCAGAGAGTAAAACACTACGCCTCCTTGGTCTCATTCTTTCAGCGGACCTCAAGTGGAATGACTATATCGAATCCATTGCTAAATCCGCTGCTATGAAAGTCGGTTCTCTGTGCAGGGCCCGGAGGGTTTTTTCCGTCTGAATATATCCTGCACATTTATAAATCTATCATCCGCCCGTGCATTTAATACTGTTGCCATATCTGGTCGGGTGCCCCTCCTATTCTCCTTGGGCTTCTAGAGATGGTACAGCGGAGCGTCTGTAATGTGATCGATACCGACTTAGCAGACCGCCTGTAGACTCTCTCTCACCGGCGCGACGTGGCTTCCCTGTGTCTCTTCTATAAATACTTTCACGGTTTCTGCTCCGATGAACTTAGATCACTGGTGCCCCCTAGGTTCGAATTTGCACGAGATACTAGATTAGCAGCTAGATCCCACCCTTTTACAGTGAAACCGATAAAATGCAACAGCAACTTCTACTCCAACAGTTTCTTTTCTAGCACTTCCTGACTGTCGAATTCTCTTCCACATGACTGCTTCACCGACGGCTACAATCTCCAGGAATTTAAATGTAAGGTCAATAGACACCTCCTAACAAACTAACTTCCATTCTTTCAAACACTCTTCCCACCCACCCAACTATCTATCACTCCCCTTCTGACATTTCCTATATCTAACCACTGTTCCTATTTATCTCCCCTTATGCAGCCCCAAGCGCAATAGTGGCAGTGGAATGCCTTGCTTGGGTGAAATGATTAAAAAAAAATATATATATATATAAATTATAACATAAATATATTATAATATCACTACAAAAGTAGCTACTTTGTTTAGACACTTCTTGTTCATTTTCAAAAGGTTAAAAAAGTAGCCCTCAATGTATATATATATATATATATATAGACGAATTCAGTTTTGTTTTGACCTCCCGAAGAAAGGCACCCAAAGTTGAACATATGATTGTCGAGGGCATATATTAAAAAATAATGTACATGTTCTAAAACATAATGTACATGTTCTAAAACTTTGGTTGAGTTTCAATCCTGGGTTAAAAACCAATCGGAGTTTAACCGTACTGATGAGTTGTGAAACATCGAAACAGATCTGTCTGCGGATGACTATATATATATATGCTATTCGCGGCCACAGCCATTTTACAAACGAAATTCATACAACATTTGTTGTACGAATTTGGTTTGAAAAGCCGCGAAATACCGTATTACCAATGGATTTGTAAAAATATATATCTTTTGCTTGCTGAGTATATATATATATATATATTAGGTTGTCCCACACTTGCGAAAAACTGAATTCTTATGCAATTTTGCGTTTATATTGTTATAATGATCATCATCTTTTTATTACAGATATTTTATTGATAAATTTGATTCGGTAGTGCTGGAAGCGAGGTCTTTCAACCAAAAAAGCTGCAGAAGAGATTTGTGCTGCCGAAGGTGAAGGAACAATTGCATATGCGGCGATCTCAAAGTGGTACAATCGTTTCTTGAAGATAAGCCTTGTTCGGGACGACCGTTAAATTTGGATGATGGAGACTTGCAAAGCGGGTTGGACATTGCGCCTTCATCGAGCACTCGAGAATTGGCTGATGAGCTTGGAGTTGGAAAATCGACAATTCACCGACATTTGAAGCATCTTGATTTTGTTCACAAAAAACCGCGACAAGGTCAGCACGAACTCACCAAAGCACAAGCCAACAGACGAGTTGAAATTTGCCGTCAATTGCTCAGCAATCCATTAAACAAGCGTTTTTGGAAGCGCATTGTGACATCCGACGAGAAATGGGTCTATCTGGTCCAGAACAATCGTGACAAGCGATGGGCTTAGAAAGGGATAGAGACACCGTCGGTCCCAAAACAAGATCGATTCGGCAAAAAATTCATGTTGTGCGTTTGGTGGAACTTTGAAGGAATCGTGCATTTTGAGCTGGTTACGAATGGTCGTGCCATCAATGCTGAACTTTACTGTCATGAACTTGAACTGGTCTACGAAAAGTTGACGCAAATAATAAAAAATTACAATTGGAAAATAATCAACAAATCAACTGAACAATTTGAACCCACGTGTAACTACAAAAGAAAGAACCAATATCCCTTAAACAGCAAATAATTGCTGAAGAATATAATATACCAATCCACTACAAAATCAGTAGATAACGAAGAAAAATACATGTATGACTAAATAAAGTTTCCTGGAAACAAAGAAACTACACACAAAAACATACTTTATAAATAGTAAATAGTAAATACGCGAACAGCACAATGCTTTCTAAAATATTGGAGATAAAAAAGAAAAAAATGAAACCATAAATAACTTAGAAAAAGTGTAAAATAACGTTAGTCTATAAAAATAAATCGAAGAACTGTAAAACCTGTATGGAGGAAAATTAGCGTTAATTACTTTCCCAGACCAACACAAACTATTAATTAAACGACCAGAAATATTCACAAAATGCAGACAAGAAAACATTTTTTTTACTGTGTTAATTAAAAATCGAAAACGGAAATCGAACAAAAATAAATAAATGCAATAAATAAAAAATCGAAAACAATTAAAATAGATTAATTCAGACAGATAAATAAGTAAATCAAATCAATAAATTATACAAAAATTAGCAAAATACGGACGCACAGATAAACAAAACGAAACGCAGATTATCAACCAAGAATCCTATTTATCATAATAAAGACACTCAACAAATGATTCGCTTACTCCCAGAAACTTTAATAAAGCCCCCCTCAGCATAGATACAATATAAACAAGGTGTATTTAGAAAAGAGTTGCCAATTTTCTAATTAATATTTGATTATTCTCTGATCTCTGAAACGGTTTTTTTCAATTTTCTAACGAGGTGACAAAATTGTTCAATTTAGTTGGCAAGATGTAACCGTAAGTTCTTTACTAACAATTTCTAAGGAAGTTTTTTTTCCGATTTCTTGCATTCCAGCCAAACTTGATCTTCAAAGATTTAACTGCATTGTCAATCGCTATCTACTGCCATCTTGGTTTCTCTTCTCGATCTTTAATAATGATTTTCGTCTCTTACTCTTTCACACTCGTTAACATCCTTGTGTCTTTGTGACTTTATTGCCTTGTTTAGGAGGAAATGTTAAAGAAAAACATCCGTGCATTGTCATATCCGAGCTTCAGGGTATTGATTCTCTTCCCTTTTCGCTTTGATGGCGGTGACGGAGATGTCTGATGAGGCTATTCGTGCGTATTTTATTTAAATGAAGAACTCTGCGGGACAGAGAAGCTCACACACTTGACCAGAAGCGACCTCCTCGCGTCTTAATTAGTCCAATGTGTTATTTCTCTTTTGAAATTATATAATTCCTATAAACAATAACAGTTATATGTAAAAGGTAAAATTATGTCAACGCTTTGGTAGGCGTTAGGAAATTCAATCTGTTCATAATCATCATGCTTCTTCTTCAATGTACCCTGTCCGCTCAGGACGTGGGCGATCATGGCTTTCGACGTTTCCCTATCCCTGGTGGCTCTGAGCACGCCAACTCCTGTTACATCGTGCAATCCTTGTTCTGTCTTCCACCTGATTAGGGCCTTTAAATATGTTATGCGTTGCTTTCCCCTGTCTCTTTTTCCCTCTATCTGGCCTGTTAGTATCAGGTTCTCCAAGCTCCCCTCCTCATTGCATGTCTCAGGAACTTCAGCTGTCTCTTCCTGATGCTCAGTATTAATTTCCTTATTGTTTCCATCCTTTCCAAAGCCTCATCATTGCTCACATGCTCGATCCATGAGATTCGCAGCATCCTTCTGTAGAACCACATTTCAGTTGCTTCAAGTTTTTCCTTCATGTTTGATGGTATTGTCCAGCATTCACTGCCATATTGAAGGACGGACATTACGTAGCAATCCAGTACTCTTTTTTTTTGTTTCTAGCGAAATTGTCCTGTTTCTTAATACTTTACTCAACTTGTGGAATGCTTCCTTCGCCATGCCAATTCGCCTTCGGATCTCTGTGTCGCACTTTCCGTCTTCTGTTATAACGCTTCCCAGATATTTAAATTTTGTACCTGCTTGATTCTAGTATCCCCGACCTGTATTTGACATTTGGGCTGCCCTTTTACCTAGCAAAGGTAATTGTATCACTCAGGGGAACGGCTTACAAGAACAAGTCAATGAAGTCGTGATGCCAATTCACGATCGATTACATTACAGAAGCTTCTTTAGATTTTGTTAAGTTTTTAGAAATGTAGAGAAAGTGCAACCTACTTTACATGACAGCAGCATTGAATACACGGACGAATATGCGATTTATGGATGTGCAAGATAGATTCTAATGAGGAGAATTGTATGGCACACCGCAGAGAACAAACAAACTTGGTAGAGAATAGAGAAAGGCAAAAGGATAGTAATAGACATAACACGAAAGAAATATAGAAAGCCTTATAAATGTATAAGCGTTAGCATCTAGTAAAACAGCAAAACAGTGAAACCTGGTTGCCAATTATGTAACTCTCTAAAATAAAAATGTCGAATCTCTAATGAGAACAGCTAAAAAGAACAATTTACAAAAACGTTTTGAGACAAAAGGAAACTCCCTCAGGTCAATGATAAAGTGTGTGAAGCCAAGATACCAGGTCAAGATTGATTACATTACAGAAGTTTCTTTGCATTTTGTCAAGAATCTGTTTTATCGCCGAAGTGGATAACGTCCCCAGAATAAGTGCCCTGTGATATTATTGAGCAGAATATCTGCTGCTAAACTGAAATACACAGAAGAGTAAAATAGTTACAATGTCAGACAAGACAGAAATTACAACACGGAGAGGAGGGATTAATAGTCGCCGAAGTAATCAGTTCGAATCTTACTTGAATGAGAATATTATGCCCCAAATGCTCGTACTCTTAATGATTTCGGTCAAAGCTCGAAGGTAAAAACAAAAATAAACTGTATTGTGGAAACAACGCCAATTTTCAAGGTTACGAAATATAAACAATGGAAATAGTTTGATTAAATTATTCGGTCAGAAGCGAATATAATTTACATTAAATCATTTCGGGTTATAAAACAATGAATTATATTTTAGAGCCGACGAGAAATAGGTTTTGCATCAGCGTATCAAAATTGGGAACATTTGAACAATAAAATAACAATAAGGTGTTTATGTCAAAATGCAACCAGCCAAAGACAGCAATTGGTGATTAGGCCTGCCCAGGAGTGACGTATTTGGGCGAAACTCGACAGAGCCTGAACTTTTATATAAGACCGGATTTTCCCAGGTCCAGAAGGACATAGGTAGAGAGCAAACAAGTTTTGGACAGGAAGATGACTTAAGTAAAGACAACTCCAGCCCTCACTCCCACGTATGTACGTGTCCCTGTAATCACTCTTCTACACACAATCGCCACATTGATTTCAGAGAATAAACTAGTTTATGAATGTTTATTGATAAAAGAAAGGACAAAAACATACTAGTTTTTGAAACTAGCGGATGTTTAAGATTTTGGTTGAATTTCCATTTTTGAATTTTCTATTCTAGTTGCGAGGAAAGCAAAATCCAGAAAAATTGCTTAGGTGATAAGTACAAAAGAAAACAAATATTAACATGCAACATAGTACAAACATCAAATTTATATATTGTTCATAAATTCATGAAGTTTTCGTAGCCAATAAGAAAGATCAACAGAATATGATTCTGTATCAATAATTTATACAATTCATACAAGGTCAATCTCTTTTAATAAGAAACAACATTTGACAAAAAACTTTATTGTATTTCTATAAATTACTTCAACCGGTACCAAACTTGAATGGATACATTTTATTTAATTTATTAAATATTTGATCAAAAGATTTATTACCTTATTTGAATTTCAATTTAAAAATTTGACTAGTATGTGGACATTTCTTTTAATTGAGTAAACATTTGCTCAAACGTTTATCTTCTTGTTTGTATTTCCATCAATCAATTCGACTGCTACCAGAAATATATAAAGAGAATTTTGATTGACTAAACATCTCATCAAAACATTCGCTGTTTGTGTTTTATCAACCATTTCGACCGCTACTACATTGTTTGTGGATATTATTATAATTGATTGTTACTTTAATAATTGATATTAATAATTGATATTATTAATTGATATTATAATTAATAATTGATATTAATAATTGATATTATAATTAATTGTGGATATTATAATTGATTAAACATTTAATCAACACCTTTATTAACTTGTTTGTGTTTCTATTAATCAATTCGTCCGGTTCCACACTTGTATGAGAACTTTCTTTGAATTGAATAAACATTTGACCAAATGTATTTCTATCAATTCAACCGATACCACAGTTGTATGACAATATCTTTTAATTGAACAAACATTTAATCAACACCTTTATTAACTTGTTTGTGTTTCTATTAATCAATTTGACCGGCACAACACTTGTATCACCACCATATTTTAATTGAATAAAGATTTTGTCAAAAGGTTGACTATCCTGTCTGTGTTTCTATCAAATATTTCAACTGGTACAACACCAGTATGAGAACATACATTAATTGAATAACAAGTTAATGAAAGCGTTTATTATCTCATATTCGTATGAGGATTTGCTTTTAATTGAATAAATACTTGACAAAAAGGTTTATTACCGCCTTCTGGGATTCTATCAATCAGTTCCATCGGTACCACACTTGTATGATTATAATCACTTAATTGAATAAACATTTGATCAAAACTTTATTACATCGTTTGTGCTTTTTTATCAATGAGTTCGACCAGTAACACACTTGTATGAGGACATACTTTTAATTGAATAAACATTTGAGCAAAGCGGTTATTATTTCATATTAATATGAGAATTTTCCTCTAATTGAATAAATATTTGAACAAAGGCTTTATTACCTCTTTTGTATTTTTGTCAACTCAATCGGTACCACATTTGTATGAAGATAGTGAATGAACATTTGAACAAACACTTTATTAATTCGTTAGTGTCTCTATCAATCAATTCAACCGATGCCACATTTGTATGTGGATTGTCATTTAATTGAATAGACATTTGATCAAAAGCTTTATTACCTTGTTTGCGTCTCTATCAATCAGTTCCACCTGTGCTACACTTGTATGAGGACATTTTGTAATTGATTAAACATTTGAACAAAATGTTTATTACCTTCTTTGTATTTTTATCGATCAATTCGATTGGTATCACACTTGTTTGAAGACATTCTATTAATTGATTAAGCAATAGATCAGAGCGTTTATTACCATCTTTTTTGTTTCTATTAATCAATTCGATCGCTAACGTACATGCATGAAAAATTTCTTTTAATTGAATAAACATTTCATCAAAACGTTTATTGCCTTGTTTATATATCTTTTAATGAAATTGATCGTTACCACACATGTATCAAAAACATCATCAAAAACATTATTAACTTGATTGTGTTTCTATCAATCAATTCAACCGGCAACACACTTGTACGAAAATTTTTCTTTCAATAAAATAAAATAACCAAAAAGTTTATTAGCTTTTTTGTGATTCTATGAATAAATTCGCACAGTACCACACATGTATGACGACAATCTTTTAATTCAATTAAAATTTCATCAAAACTTTCATTACCTTGTTTGTGTTTAATTTGACCGGTACCACACTTGTATGAGGACATTCATTAATTGAATAAACATTTGATCAAAGAGGGGGGTCGGTGATGCTTGGCGAATTGACCTTGTGCCAAACACGTCCGAAGTCCCCACAATTTAAATACCAGAATGTTGAAGGTTGGTTGATGAAATAAAATATTTCGTGTGTATATTAAAGCAAAGATTTATTTACAATGACAAAAATATAAGAAAATATAAGTGAAATTTTGTTAACTGAACACTATGATATATTTGCGAAAAATGTTCATTGAGAAAATGCACGCAGTTTTGTAGTTAAAATTGTTCGTAGTAGTAATGTAGGTAATTGAAATCTCCGCAGAAGTTTAGATTTCATGGTTGTGTAGTAGAGAAAAGGAAAGTCTTTGTTCTTTTCTCTTTTTAGTAGATCGTGGCAGGTTGAGAGAAAGAGAAACCAAAACAAATAAAGGGGTGGTACTTAACACATAACAATTTTGTCGTTGTGTTGTTCTCTTTAGCGGCGTGGTGTGAAAATGAAGAAGAGGACGTTGGAAGAAGAGGTCGAATGAAACTGTAGTGTGACCTGGGTCTGGGTCGGCTTCTTGAATTTTCTTTCGTGACATTGCTTTGAGGTCGAAAAAACCCAACTATAGAAAAATTCATAAGTCAATGTGAAAAGCTAATTCTGAATGCTGATTGGATTACAAACAGCAAATTTATATCTGACGTATTTTCACGGCTAGCTGTGAAAAGCTTAGCTTGAGCCGGCATCATTTAGTCGTTTGAATCCCTTTTTGCGGGTGTGCAATTTTACTTTGGGTTTTTCCCAAATGTTCTAGTCGTTTGAATCAGTTTTGCTGGTGGGCAACTTTTTGTGTTTTAGTTGGTTGATGGTTTACATATTATACGTATCATATAATCATAACATCTATTACCTTGTTTGTGTTTCTAAGGTATAATTTGAAACGTACTAAACTTCTATGAAAACTTTTATTTAATTGACTAAACATTTGATCAAAACCGTTATTTCTTTGTTTTTGTTTATAGCAATCAATTCGACCGTACAACACAAGGATGAGGAGATTTTTAATTAAATGGAAATTTGGTCAAAATATATCATTAACTTCTTTATGTTTTTGTGTTTCTATCAATCAATTTGACTAATACCATATTTGTATGGGGACAATCATTTAATTGAATAAAAAATTGATCAAAACATTTATTAAAATGTTTGTCTTTAAATCATTCAATTCGTCTGGTATAGTATATGTTGGAAGAGAATTTTAATTAAATAAAAATTTGATCAAAACACTTATTAAAATGTTTGTGTTTAAATCAATCAATTCGACTGGTATAGTATATGTTGGAAGAGAATTTTAATTAAATAAAAATTTGATCAAAACACTTATTAAAATGTTTGTGTTTAAATCAATCAATTCGACTGGTATAGTATATGTTGCAAGAGAATTTTAATTAAATAAAAATTTGATCAAAACACTTATTAAAATGTTTGTGTTTAAATCAATCAATTCGACTGGTATAGTATATGTTGCAAGAGAATTTTAATTAAATAAAAATTTGATCAGAACACTTATTAAAATGTTTGTGTTTAAATCAATCAATTCGGCTGGTATAGTATATGTTGGAAGAGAATTTTAATTAAATAAAAATTTGATCAAAACACTTATTAAAATGTTTGTGTTTAAATCAATCAATTCAACTGGTATAGTATATGTTGGAAGAGAATTTTAATTAAATAAAAATTTGATCAAAACACTTATTAAAATGTTTGTGTTTAAATCAATCAATTCGTCTGGTATAGTATATGTTGGAAGAGAATTTTAATTAAATAAAAATTTGATCAAAACACTTATTAAAATGTTTGTGTCTAAATCAATCAATTCGACTGGTATAGTATATGTTGGAAGAGAATTTTAATTAAATAAAAATTTGATCAGAACACTTATTAAAATGTTTGTGTTTAAATCTTTCTTCAATTGCTATATTTTATCTTCTTGAATCCCGTTCATTTTTATCCTTTCCATAATAACTCCTGTGCACAGTCTTTTTTTCTAACTATAACCCTCTGCACTTTAGTGGCGGTTCCACCTCCTTTGGGTTGAAATGATCAAAAAATTACATCTACTTTTCTATCAATTCATTCTTTTTATAAGATATGGGATTTAAATAATTAGTATGTTGTAAAGGTTCTTTCGTTTCATGTTACTAAAAAGAAATCAAACAACTTTATTTATTACCTTATAAGATATAACAAATAAATCTTATATCGCTACAACTGAGTAGTGAGATTGATCCGCACTGGGTGCTCAAAACTTCTGCCCGTGTAGCACATGTAAACGCCATCCCTTCAAAATGAGCAGCATTTCGACATGATGTAGTGGTTAGTGTGCTTGTTTTTCTAGATCAATTACAACTTCACCGTGAGTTCGACTGAACGCCTCATACTTTCAGCCTTGTCCCGCATTTAATCCAAGCTTAGAAAATTGCCATATAATACGACTAATTAAGTAATCCGATGTGTGTTTGGAAGTGATTATATCGTCCCCTGGCAAACTAACACCGCATTATAGTGCGTGAAATCACTTCCTAATTTAATTCAGAGTCAACAGCGTTCATGTCCTTGTTATTATGTCTGTGGGCATATGTCAGGTTTAATTAGAACAGTCAAATTTTATTGGGTAAATTTATCTTTGTAAAACTTTATGTCTAACGTTATTTAAAACAATGAAAGAATATTCTCATGGCCTGTATAATTTGCTTTGTTTTGGTAAATAACCTTTTAAAAATCGTAAAGATTGAACATTTCTTCATTATAAATGTCAGGTAAAATCACAATCTTCTCCTTTTTCCAAACTGAAATGTTCAACCCAGTCCAGCGTGATAGTTCAAATAACAAGATACGCCTAATTTTGACTACCTGAAATAATTGCAAACGTCTCCTCAAAGATGCTAAGTCTTTGTTTTATGATAGAATAAGGCATTTATGACATTTAAAAGTTTGAGTTTGAGTTTGACTTTTGCTTAACGGCATATCAACCTCTGTGGGTTATTTATTGCCAAAAATGTGGGGTTTTAAGGTATTTTTCCTGTTCAATTATACTGAGAAATTTGATTTCGTCAGATTTTGATGAAACTTTATATTTATTTTTTATTTTACAAAACTGATGTTGTCTTCTAGTTTTTTATTTAAAATATATTGCTGGTAATAATATTTTCTTTTTCAAAAATGTATTATGGCAATACTTTTTTTTTAATGTATTGTTAGCAATATTTTTGTTCAAAAATGTATATTTTTTCAATAAAAGTCTAATTTTATGTATATTTCTATAAAAGTCTATTATTATACTTTCATAGTGTTTTCACTCCAGTTTAGGAGTTAAATATTTGCCCATAGATGGGACCCTAACTGGTGCTACCAATCCGGGTTAGCGTAGATTTGAGAACAACAGTAACTAAGTGATAGTTCCAAGCTCCTCACAACCTCATTATCAGAGACCTTGCTGCCGGAAGAAGTTTACCGGCATACCCAGGACCTAAATATTTGGTTCCTGTGACTAATAGAAGCTCTGTAATAGTATGATAAATAAATGTAAATATTTTTTCCCACCTCTCTTCAGTCAGTTTGAGGTGTTAGTATCTTGTGCTGATAAAGCCGAATGTTTTCCTCGTAAATTCTTTTCGAATTCTACTCTTGATTTATGCACAGTATCTTTGCTTTCTTTCCACATGGAACTCGGTCTTTCTTGGGTAATATACGTATAAATCTGTCATTTCTAAACTGGATACCCACAAAGCGAATGGACTTGATGATATATCCCTGCATATTTTGTAATATATGTGTGATTCTGAAATAACTCCCCTCTTTCTAAATTCTACAATATATTCTTTACTGCTTCTTGCTTTCCTACTTGTTGTTAACCATTTTCTGTAGTTCCTGTCTTTAAGAATTCAGGTGAATTGTCTAATCCTTGTAAATGTCGGTTTATTAGACTTCTGCCTCTATTTGGCAAAGTACTACATGCCTAATTATCTCTGAATTGGCTAAGCATCACACAGTACACGGTCTTCTTTTCATATAAATGATATGACTTTTGTTTCTCGAGGTCAACTGCTGATGTCTTAAATATTATTACCGAAACAGTCTATTAAACTATGGGTAGGAATGATGAACTTCGGGCTGTTCCTTTGAATATCTCGACAGGGTTTCGAATACGGGTGTTCTCCATAAATTAAACGGTTGCTGTGTTTCTGAGAAAATGTTTTAATTAATTCAGACTTGCTTATCAAATGAGGAAATGAAAACTATCTAGAATGGCCACACTTCTCGACCTGTTTTCATAAGGCTTACGGCCATATCACGTTGAATACACCGGTTCTAGCTCGATCACCGAAGTTAAGCAACGTTAAGCCTAGTCAGTACTTAGATGGGTGACCGCTTGGGAATACCAGGTGCTGTAAGCGTTTCGTGACGGATGTGCGTTGCGGTGCAGTGGATATCGGCTCGGAAAGAGAAATCGGTGAGCCGAGTTCGAATTTCAGTTGAATGCTCTGCATTCAATTAAGCACTGGTACCCTTGAAAAAGGTATTAATCCGTCCCATCCGTCCAGTTATGGGTTAAATAACATGGTAGGACTTGGGGACCCTGCTCTAAAAACAAATCCCAATGAATCTTGATACTCGAAAAAGAAAAAATTATTACTAGACACAAAACTTATATAAAATCAACAATAAATTGTTGAAAGAAAAAGGTATTACCATAAATAAATAAAAATTTAGTTTGCAATAAATGACCCGCCGAGGTGGATGTGCCATAAAAACAAAGCAACCAACCAACCGTTTTCATAAATGCAGATGTTCTCTAGAGATCTATCCCGAGACCTAACTTTCACAAATGACCTTCCTCATGTCATCAGTTCTCCGCCCAGTATCTATGCTGATTCCAAAATAATTTATTCTTAATATTAATTATGATTAGAACGATAAGGTCAAAATGGCTGCTGATTTTAAAAAATAATCTATTATCGGTTTTTAAATGGGATAAATTGCTAATTTTACCACCTAAAATGAAACTTCTGTTTTTGATAATCAGAGAGAACATGATTTTACCTTCTATCAACATGGCCGATGCTAGCCTCCAAGAGGCTCCAAGAGGCTAACTCATTGCTTATAATTGTGCAAAGTTTTTCATCTGACATGAAATTGAAAGATTATACTGAATCCATTGCTAAATCAGCAGTTAGCAATATTGATTCAGTATCTCGTACTAGACAATTTTTCTTGTCAGAATATGTCTTATATCTTTATAAGTCTGTCATTAATTCATGCATTGAATATTGCTGCCACAGATGGTCTGGTGCTTCTGCTATATATTTCGAGATTCTTGATAAGATCTAAAAACTAATCTTCAGTATTATTGGTTCTGATTTGGCATTTGACTTCCGTCCTTTTCCCGCCACCGTAATCTAGATTCCTTGTGCCTTTTCTATAAATATTTTCAGGGTAATTGTTCTGGTGAGTCTTACTCTATGGTACCTAGATTGTACGAATTTAAGAACAGTACTAGATTGCTGGCAAAATATAATTTTACAGGTCAAATTGATAGATGTAACCGCCAGATCTATGCTAAAAGATTAATCTAAACTTATTTATGAATGGAACTTTGTCTGTGTGTGTATGTGTGTGTGTGTCAGTTACCTATAGACTCCAAAACGGCTGAACCAATTTTCTTAAAAGTTTACATAGTTGTACTATAAGCGTCTGCGAGTGTTCTTAGCTGGGTTTTGTGTCGAGGTACCTCCGATAAATAGCGAAAATTGATAATCGAAAAAATCGGGTTATAGAAAGAGTGGTCGGATTTTCATCAAATTTGATACACTCATAGACAAGACATAAGAAACGATATTCAGAAGTTTCAAGGTTGCAGTTCTTACAATAGTGCAGAAAATCCATAATATATATCTATATATAAAAGGCAAGATGTTTGTGTGTGTGTCTGTTTATTTGCCTATATGTCTGTGTTTTTTTTTTTCAGCCCTTTTCTTTTAGTTTTGCTTCGGGTTTGGGTCTAAGTAGGTATTATTGTAGTTCTTAGTCTCAGCCATGATACCATTTAGTCAGAGTACTTATTTAGCCTTCAAAATTCAGTTTACGATGAAAAAACCTATTTGATATCGATATCAGGAAATGAAAATTTGACTTACATCCATTTATTTTTTTTTTCAGTCTACAGTTTCCCTTTTACTGGAAACAACTATTGCTTTTTAGTGTTTCGTGCCAACGTCCAAAGAGTCTGAGCTCCAGGACTATGTATTAGTTTTAAAGCTTTCATTACACCCGAGCAACGCCAGGCTATACTGCTAGTTTCTCATAAATTCACTTGTTGAATTCTCTTCCGGTTTCTTTTTCCCCAATCAGCATTGATCTTGAAACATTTTAAATGGAATGTCAAACATCTTTTGCTATTTTAATTATTCGTTTATTGTTCTCTCTCCCCCATAGTAGTTTTTCTCATATTGCGTCTTAGTGGCTTTAGTACTTTGCTTGGGGTGAAAAGGTTAAAGCAATTCTTTCCGGATAGAGAAATGAAAATTCAAATGTTGCTTAGATCATCATTCTTCAGTAATTCTGTGTCTCATTCTTGATATTAATTTAGTATTGTTCTATCTTTCTGAGATGAGGTCGTATTAACAGTATTCACATTATTCGGATTATTGTCCTCATCTTTGTTGCCATTAATACGTCGTTTCGGCCGTTGTACGCTCCGGCCTTCTTCACGTGCTAGAAATTTCGAACAAAACCCTTTAATACAATCACTGGGGTACATAATCTCGATCCCTTTTACGTAGAGCATTTTTTTTCTATTTGGTAGTCGTGGGTTATCTGTGGAAAGAAATATAAAGGAGAAACAGGCCTCCCCCACGCAAGACCGTAGCACGAAGGG
Source organism: Ascarosepion bandense (assembly GCA_037127315.1). NCBI lineage: Eukaryota > Metazoa > Mollusca > Cephalopoda > Sepiida > Sepiidae > Ascarosepion > Ascarosepion bandense. Next base: position 1,860,060 of record JBBBDQ010001755.1, read on the forward strand.
AGATAGAAAAATCAGGCTTAGCTGACCACATATAGAGGGAGAAAGGGGATCACCACCCCCTATGTGATGAAGTTGAAACAATAGATAGAGAACGCCACTAGAAACTACGTAAACTTAAGAAATCAGCACATATGCCAGGCTTCGAAAATCTCCTAAGCGGACCTAGCATAGAGATGAACACAATATGGGAACCAGTAATACGGAGTGATAGAGAAAATGTCAAAATTGCAATATGAGCACTGGCAAAAAATACTAGTGAAAACCTTTAACCTCAAAACTACTAGAGAAAACCATTAACATCAGAAAATTGCAATATGAACTCTGGTAAAAAAGGGTTACTGAGCATTAGGTTTATAACTCCTAAAAATTCAGTTGTTCTTGTCATTAACGACACATGCTCCAGTGGATATAGACGTTGGTTAGTTCCTGTGACTTCACCCCAAATGTTATGAGTTCAATACCAGGCTACATGAGGTGAACGAGTAAATTACAGAGTTAGAGGGAGATAACTTGTGATTGTACTAAAAGATTCTGTTCAAAATTCCTTGCACCTGAAGAAAACTGGAGTGTACAACGGCCGAAACATCGTACAAATGATAACAAAGATGAGGACAATAGTCAGAATAATGTAAATACTGTTGATATTAATTTTATCAAAAATCTCCATTTTTGATTTTGTTTGGGTCTTTTTATTGTCCTTTTGAAGAATCTGTTTATAAACGACATCTGATCTTCCTTTGATAAGCGACTTTCAGAATTTAAAAAGACACAAAACTACAATTTGTGAAGGGGAAATTAATCGTATGTGAAGTATTTAAAAAAAAAGCTTAAGAGAAAAATTTCTCCTTTTGCGTAGATAATAAATTTGTCAGCTTGCTATTTTAATTAAGTAATTTTTGGTTTTTACACAGGTTTTTATATGACGTAAACGAAGAAAGAGGAATTAGTATAAATCACTTTAAATTTAAACTTAGGTTTTGTTGTTGTCATGGAGACGATTTAAGAAAAAATCACTTGACTAACAATTTTATTTCATTCGACTTCCGTTTCCGCAATTTCTTTTGTTTCACTTCGGCTTTTTGCAATGACAGCAATATCTGGAAACAATTTCAATTAGAAATTAAACTAATAGGAAAGAAAATAGACAGTCCCCGGAAGTAGAAGACTGCGAGGAGACAGTTTTTATTTTTATTTTTTTTAAAGAAAGTGATTACGGTACTGATTATTCATTATCGAGAAGAAAAAGACAGAAAGATGTTCAGTCATGAAAACGAGTAAAGAATGGAATTTAAATTTCCTCATTATAACAAGCTCGTCTGTAATAGGATATAATCACTGAAAATTAAAAAGAACTTAAAAGATTAAAAAAGAAAGAAAAATTAAAGAAAGCAAGAAAGAAAGAAAGAAAGAAAGAAAGAAAGAAAGAAAGAATATTACAATGTTTGAGATTACTTTTTCATTAGAACGTTAAAATAATTTTATGGTTCATTTTTTAATAAAGAAACCAGTGTTTTTCCATGAAAAAAAGGAATATTAAAAATGACATAGAATTTTATTTATTAATGCAGAATAAATGAATTGTAATTATGTTAGTATATTGAAAAACAAATAGAGCCATTACATTTTATTTACAATATTTACATTGCTCAGACTATAATTCTCATATATTATGTCATATTCACACCATTTGACCGTTCTAAACATCGGTCTTCTTCAGATGATTTCAGAATTTCGAACTGAACATTTTTTCATCCACCACGAAAGATTGTTCTAGCTGGACATGTCATGATTTTCTGGGTATGTCAGTTTAATTTATTTTCCATTAGTAACTATGTTCTTTAAATTTAGTTAAAAAAACAGCCGCTAACAAGGTCGGTTCTCTGTAGAGGGCCAGGAAGTTTTTCCCGTCAGAAACCATTCTGCACATATATAAATCTACCATCCGCCTGTGCATTGAATACTGCTGCCATATCTGGTCGGGTGCTTCTGATATCCACCTAAATGTCCTTGACAAAACCCAAAGGAGAATCTGTAATGTGATCGATCCCGACTTAGCAGCTCAGATACAGTCACTTTCTCACCGGCGCAATATGGCTTCCCTATGTCTCTTCTACGAATACTTTTACGGCTTCTGCTCCGATTAGCTTAGCTCTCTGGCGCCTCCTATGGCTGAATTTACTCGAACAACAAGATTAGCAAGTAGGTCCCACATTTTACTGTAACACAAAGAAAATATAAACGCAAATTCTACTCGTTCAGCTTCTTTTCTCGCACTTTCAGCCTGTGGGATACCCTTCCTTTTACTTGCTTCCCTAACAACCACAATTTTCAGGAGTTTAATTGTAAAATCAATAACCATCTCCTATCTCACTGACTTGCATCCTCTCTCTCATGCTCCTTTCTCCGTCAACTCTACTCTCATCAGTATTCTCATCCTTCTCTTACCCACTTCCTGACACCCCTATAACCTGTCCCGCTTTCTCATAACTTTTCTACTTTGTAACCCCCTGCAAATCAGTGGCAGCAAAATGCCTTGCTTGGGGTGATACGATTATAAAAAAAACTCTGCTGCGGCCAGTATTGAACTGACAAATCCTTAAAACATATCCTTGGGTAACTTAAACTAGTGCAATTATCCACTGGTTCATGTGTCGTGAATATGACAATAAATACGAGAAGGACTATCTTTTTTTTTAATCATATCACCCCGAGCAAGGCGGTAACGCCACTGATGTGCAGGGGGCTACATAAGAGTGAAACGATTGGAAAAGAGACAGCCGGAGACCACATCCTAAACAGGGAATAAGAGATGAGCCTCTTCACCTGTTCAATAGACGTGGATGGAGTGTGAACCGGGCGATAGTTTAGTCTATCTACTCCAATGGAAAAAAAAAAGAGTGAGAAGATTGGAAAAGAGAAAAAACCGGAAACCGCATCCTAAACAGGAAACAAGGGATGAGACTTTTCACCTGTTCAATAGACGTGGGTGGAGTGTGAACCGGGCGACAGTTTAGTCTATCTACTTCAATTAACTGTTCGAACAATGTAAATAATGTAAGTAGTTCCAATACATCATTTCAGAAATATGAACAGATAATTAATGATCAGTATGGACAGGGTAAATAAAAAAATAAAGATGAGGACAACAGTGTGAACAAGGAAAATAGTGCAAATAGTTCCAATATCTCATCTCAAAAATGTAGACAAATTTTGAAGGATCGGTATAGACACGGTGAATATGACAATAAAGTTGAGGACAACAGCAGAACAATGTAAAAATATTGTAAATAGTTACTATACATATTCTCAGAAAGGTAGAAATATTTTGAATCGACGGTACGGACCCGATAAATATGATAATAATGTTGAGGACAAAAGTCGGAACAATATAAATAATGTAAAATCTTACAATATCATGTCTCAGAAATGTAGAAAGATTTTGAACTATCGGTACGGACCCGGTGGATATGACAATAAAGATGAGACCAACAGTCCAAAAAATATAAATCGTGTAAATACTTACAAATTTTAATTTCAGAAATGCAGAAAGATTTTGAAAAATTGGTATAGACACGGGGAGTATGACGGTAAAGTTGAGGACGACAGTTGAAACAATATAAATAGTGGAAATAGTTGAAATATTCTCTCATGAATATGGAAAGTTTCTTAAGATTGTATGATCTTTTATATCTGTATCTAAATTGATCATTTTATTTTAGATCTCAAACCAAATTATTTTATGCTGACAGTCAACATCAGAACTAAAACTGTGAGCGCACAAATATTGGCTTTTAAACTAATATTGCTGCAATATCTCTCCTGGATCTCATGTAATATTTATTGAGATTCTCGACAAAAATCTAAAAGGTCTCTAAAGTATGATCTGACATCTCGTGGACAGACACCTTATCACACCCATGGGGTGTCTTTTCTCTGTCTGTTAAATAAATCGTTTTATGGCATTTGTTTCTAGTTAGCCCTTCGACCGCATTAATGTAAGCGTACTGCTAAACTGGCAATTTAGTTTCATCGATTTCATATCGAAATAGCTTTATGTACTCGTAAGTTATATTTTAATAGAGTCTTTTTCTCGCACTTCTACGTGTGGGATTCTTTACTGGTTTCTTGTGTTCATCTTACGAGTGATCTTAAGAAACATTTCACGTCAAACGACATCTGTCTTTTCTGAATCCGTTATATTATTGTCCTTTCTCCTCAGTATGTAGAATTATTGTTCATCATTCACGTTCACCCATAGAATTATAATAGCATTATCACCTTGCCTGGGGTGAAATTGTTTAAAATATGAGTATTTTGGGGGAGAGCGGGGGTATCACTGTTTTTTGTTAAGGCAAAACTGTGCATTACATTATTAACGAATGAAACTATGTTATCTATCTATCTATCTATCTATCTATCTATCTATCTATCTATCTATCTATAACATTTGTAAATTCAGATTATATTTGGGGGATTGTTATTTCAACATGTATTTAGAGACATTGTCAGCCCCAGTCAACTGTAAAATAAAGGACATCGTCTTACCGGAAGTACAGGTTAGTAAAGGAATGGTTGAGGAACGTTGAGTAGAAAAAGGTTAAAAAGTGAATATAGTGGGGAAGATAGTAGGCATTTTTTGGGGGGGGGAGTGTAAGGTTGCAAATTTCCCGTGAAATCAATGGTAAAGGGTAGAAAGAAAGTTCTGGTTCTCCAAATTTAAATTCTAATCCTTGTAAAAGGTTAAACATAATATGAATAAATGAAAGGAATGAAATAATTGAGTTTAAATCTACTTCGATGAAGACACTTGCTTATTAATTCGTTACCTTGGTTAAGTCCAAAATATCAATACATGCCAATATATATATATATATATATATATATATATATATACTCTCACACCCTGATAGAGCACTCTGGAAGAATGGTAGACTTTGAAAAACAGTAGCTACTCTGGCGTGTACGCATCGCTCATTCAGTAAAAATTAATTAGAGCACTCTAGCTATTATATGCGTATAATGATATTATATGCGCTAAAAAGTCTGCCTTCTCCCACCGAACGCCCATAGCCCAGAGGTAGAATCGCCGACTGACGCCAATTAGGCCGGGTTTCAATCTTGGGTTAAAAAGCAATCAGAGTCTAACCGTACTGATGAGCTGTGATACAGCGAAATAGATCTATCTACGGATGACGATATATATATATATATATATATATATGTGTGTGTGTGTGTGTGTGTGTGTGTGTGTGTGTATTTGAAATTATTTGTTTGAACATTGTTTTTGATCGATACTCGCATTTAAGTAGCTATTCTATTTTTCATCAAACAGTATATAAATATATTTATTTCTACCGGCCTGATCATTTACGATAAGCTATTGTTTCAAAAAATGTGTGTCATTCGGCAGGATTTTCGTAACAAATTTTTATCGTAAATAATCCGGCCGGTACAAATAAATATATATACTGCTTGATTATAAACAGAATATCTACTTAAATACGACAAGCGATCAAAAGTAATGTTCAAACACATAATTTCAAATTGTCGATTGTTTATAACCATTTCGTTAATCTTCGTTAATTTCCGTAACATTATATATTTATTTACTTCCTGGTATTTACATTTAAATGTGGTAAACAGTTTAATACATAATCGACATTTTTTATCGAATGACCCCATTTTCAATGAGCAAAAATAAACAAAGATTGTCTTAAAGTAAATAACGCTTAATATTTTTTTGCATAACTCTTGCTTGCAATAACATTATAAAGCCTGTGACACATTGATGTCATCAAGTTTTTGCATTCTTCATTTGTGATGATTTTCCACACTATTTCAATACTTGTTTGCAGCCTCTTTCAATACTTGTTAGTTTCATGGAATGGGGGGATTCTTTCTTCATTTTCCTTTTTAGATGAAATGCACGCTCCACTGTGCTATGGTTTATTGACTGATTTGGCCAGTCTAAAACTGCACACTTGTTTTCTCTGACGAAGTCCTTAGTTGTGTTGATAGTATGTTTTCGGACATTGCCTGGTGCATTAATGATTTCCTCCTGATTATTTAGATGTATTTCTCTGTAAATTGCCAGAAAAATAATTTCAGTGCACTTTAATTTTTTTCTGCAGTTACCATCATGAGTTACATCATCAGTAAATAGGAATTAGTTTCACACCGCCGCCACCATCACTCACATATCAACTTTTATTCTTTGGATCATAAGCAAATCCTTTCTTTCTCCAGACTTTCGCATTTTCATCACTTTGGTAGATTTGGTTTTATCAGTCCAAAAGACTCAATTCCAGAACTTTGTTGCTCATCTATGTACCTCATGAAAATTCAAAACTGGCCTTCATTCTGATGAGTGGTTTTTATTTTGTGATATGGTCAATATACACCAGTAGTTTCTTTCAGGACATTCCAAATTGTTGTGTTGGCTATGTTCAAAATTTGTCATGTGTCACTGATCGATTTTAGTTATTTTCTCAGTTTTTAAAATGGCTTGTTTTTCTTTCATAGGCAACTTAGATTCTTTCATGTTGGTTTATCTTATAAACAAGAAATACAATTTATAAGTGAAACCTAAGGTTAAACCATGAGTAGTCATTTAGAGTTAAATAATATCGGGGTTACTGTAGTGCAATTTCGCGCATGGACCGGCGTATCTGCATGAATCTCCGGTGGGCAAACCCGAGGCCACATTATGCTGCAGGCTGCGCCAGTCTCCATCCTTCACTTGCTGCACTTAGTGACTGTCTGAACCTACTTTAGTCCTCTTTCCCTCTCCAACTAAACTACTATGAAATCAAACAAAAGAAATAGCAAAACTAAACCAGCTCGTCATAAAACGCCCAAACCTATCTGCGTTTCCTTCACAAACATGCGAGGTATCCGCACTAAATTTAACAGCGTAGAATCATTCCTCCAAACTAACTCACCCGATATCTTAGCTATATGTGAGACTAACCTTGACCCTTTTATATCCTCCTCTGAGTTCTTCGTTCCTGGTTACATTCCCCTCTTCAGGAAGGACTCCAATGTCCATATGCATGGCTTGGGGTTTATGTCAGCGAACAACTTCCTCTAGCCAGGGTTACATCTCTTGAATACCTGGATCATTCTTTCATGTGCTTCCGTATCTCACTTCTAAGCTTGGTTAGCTATCTCTTCTTCCTCTACCGCTCACCCTCCTCCTCTGACTGTTTGGTACTTGATAGCATCTCTATCAACATCGGCAAGGCCATTTCTTCTCATCCATCTTCCCATATATTTGTGTTTGGTGACTTTAACGCCCACCACACCAAGTGGCTTGAAAACTCTCTCACCGACCTTGCTGGGGTCCGCACCATGAATCTTTCAATATCCTAAGCTCTTGCGCAAGTGGTGGACTTCCCCACGCGTTTCTCTAATAACCCTAACGGAAGGGACTCTTTACTAGACCTCTGCTTCACTTTCATCCCAGACTATTGCACTACCAGGCAGCTTTGCCTTCTCGGAAACTCTGACCACGCTGTAGTTTCCGTCAACATCTCAATCCACTCTCACTCTACCCAAGAAACCCAGACCAGCAGAATATCCTAGTGCTACCAGAGAGCAAAGCTGGGATTCGTTCTGAGACTTCCTCTCTGACGTCCCCTGGAACAACGTCTTCGGTCTTCCTGTCGAAGACTATGCGTCGAAGACTATGCGTCTCTAAATTCGTCTCCCTGGTTCTCGCCCGCTTGCGCTGCCGTTATTGCCCACCGGAACCATTTCTTCCGGCTCTATCGAAGCCACTCGTTGAACCAAAACAGGCGCCTTTTTGCCTTAGCTCGTAATAAGTGTAAAAAAATACTGAACGAAGCTAAGATGGAGTTTGCTGCCAGAATGAAATAACACATAGCTTCCTGTAAGTTCGGCGCCAAAGATTACTGGCGATTCTGCAAAAGCATGCTCAACAAGAGTAAGACTTCAATACCCCCCACTAATCAATGAATTTGAGGTCCTCACCGCCCTAGCGGACAAGGCTGAATGCTTTACTCGTAGATTCTCCACCAATCCGACACTAGACTCGTCAGGAGTACCTAAACCTGATTTTCCACCTAGAACTAAGGCTCAACTGAATAACGTCCACATTACATCCTCGCTGGTCTGTAAGATAATCTCAAAACTTGACCCTCGCAAAGCGAGCGGTGGGGAAGAAATCCCAATCATAGTCATGAAGAAATGTGCCCCAGAACTCTCCTCTGTTCTCACTAGACTCTATAACTTCTGCCTATCTGCTTCCTGCTTTCCCGCCTGTTGGAAGTCCTCCTCTGTAGTTCCTATATTTAAGAATACTGGCGAACCCTCGGACCTCGCTAATTACCACACTATCAGTGTCCTTCCGATCTTTGGCAAAGTTTTCGAAGCCATTATCATCGCCGAGGTGATTCAGCATCTCACGTCCCGCAGGCTTCTCTCCGACAAACTGTATGTTTTCCGCTTCACCTGGTCTACTGCTGATATGTTAAAGACCATTACCGAGTACATATACCAGGCTCTCGATAAGAATGGCGAATCCCGAGCCGTTGCCTTGGATATCTCCAAAGCGTTCGACAGAGTCTGGCATGCTGGCCTTTGATGCAAACTGCGGAGCTACGGTATAACTGGACATTTGTTTGACCTAATCCAGTCATTCCTCTCTAGCAGCACATTGAAGGTAGTATTAAACGGACATGCCTCCCAAAACTACAATACGAACGCGGGCGTCCCTCAAGGCTCTATTCTAGGTCCCACGCTCTTTCTGACCTACATTAATGATCTCCCCGATGCTATTAGATCCCAAGTAGGCATGTACGCTGATAGCACCACAATTTACTCTCGCCTCGATCATGTAAGGTGAATAGACATCTCCTATCACACTAACTTGCATCTATTCTCCCAACACTCTCACCATCAACCCAATCCTCATTCTCGGTATCCTTACCCGTCTATCATCCTCCTTCTGACATTTCCTATATCTAAGCATCCTTTCTCATCACCTTCCCCCCCTATGTAACCTCCTGCGCAATAGTGACAGTGGAATGCCTTGCTCGGGGTGAAACGATTATAAAAAATATTCATATTTAAACACTCAATCTAAAAGGCAAAACCTGGTTATCAAATAACACCTGTCAGTCACGTGTGACGATTGTTTGTCCATTAGAAAAATAGTTGGGTTCAAATAAAAGGTGTTATGTCCTAAGTTATTTAACAAATGTAAATGTAAATAACAGGAATAAAATCTGAAATTCTTAACTCTTTTCAGATTTGTCTTTTGATCTTAAAGCCAAATGAACTTTGCTGAAGGACAAGAAGAAATAAAATAGTTATGCTATTGCAATTTTGGAGAGGACTGAATATATATATATATATATATATATAGTTGAAAATTGCTATATGCATAGGGACGTTTGATCTATCAAAAGGCATTGCAGCGTGAAATTTAGTGACTCCATACAGAATTTATTCATTTGATATATATATATATATATATATATATATATATATATATATATATAAAATAGGCGATAAGACAACGGGGTTAATACATTCCCTCTTACTTTCTCTTTATATATATTTGTTGTAACCCAATAACTGCGAATAACCTAGTAACTTTGCATATCGAGATCGGTTTGTTTTTCTGAAGGCTTAAGTATCGTGTTTATATATAGAGACAAGTGGTCGGTGAGCAGGTCAGATAGTTTATATGCGTGCGTGGTTTTGTTTTTTGTTTTTGTTTTTTCTCATTCGCACGTTAAATATCTTCTGTCACATTTGGTTGGCCATAAAATTATTTTTTTTTATTCGTCTGAAGAGAGTCAACTTTAGACTGGAAACACGTGTAGCGACACAGATATCATTATGGACACTTAATATATCAGACAAAACTCAAGTTGTCACCTCGAGGTCGTGTAATGGTTAACAAGCGTGTCCCACCCGAATCAATTGAGTAGTGAGTTCGATCCTCACTGAGTGTCCCATAATTTCAGCCTTGTGCCACGTCTAATTTGCTCTTAGAAAATCACCATACAAAAAGGAGGTAAAAAAAAATAATAATAATAAAAACAATAAATCTACGCTTTAAACAAAACGTTCTCGGCTTCTCGCACTTTTTTCTTCAATACTAATTTTTCTCGTTGGAACAACCCATATTTTTGTTATGTATATATATATATATATATATATGTGTGTGTATGTGTGTGTGTGTAGAAAGACAGAAAGAGAAACAGACAAAAACAGCTCAGAATAGACAGATGAAAAGACTTAGAATTTAAAAGTATTTGAACCCAGTTGAAACAGATCATAAGTAACCGAAGTCACAAAATTACTGATATTGTGAAGGTCTGTTGCATCGGTGCATTTCTGAAATTTCGTTTTTGAAAGATTTATGATCATATTAGGGACTGCCTGTAGAATATTCGGACAGTTTTTACAGACTTCATGTAAAGAAAAGAAAACATACGATTATTAAACCTGCCTAAGTACTATATATATATATATATATATATATACATATATATACTTAGAAGATTACTCTCTTTTTATATTGAGCACTTTAGAACGTTGTTCTATTTTTATATTGAGCACTGTTTTAAATGAATGTTTTGAACGTTGGAAATATTTTCTTCGTTCCTTAATCATATATATATATATATATATATATATATATATATATATATATATATATATATATATATGAATAAATTGACAGGAATAAAATAACATGCATTGCGGGTTTGCCGAGAGTTGAATTAAACTTAGAAACAATCTTCCCCCACTAAATCCACACGGAATTTAACAGCCTTAAGTCGTGCTATAACAAACTTTGAATTCAAAAGTCGTTCAAAATATGAATACTTGTTTCATTCTTACGTTTTCCACATCTCCTTTTGTGACAGATACAATTACAGATTTATCTATTCCATATGTTTTTAAATTTGTCTAAAGAACTCAACATGTCTTCAAATATCAGTGCTTAACGGAGCTTCTTTGCAAGATCTAAATGTTACGTTTTGGAAAACTGCTTACTTCCTGGATTCTGAAAACGCTAACAATGTCTGACAAAACAGAATGTCCATCTAACCGTGAAATGCGCGAATCGTGTCTAAATTGAACAATCTGAAAGACGTGTCGCTATTAAATATTTGTGCGTTTAGAGCTGTAAAATCCTTGAATCACATTCCCTGTGAACTTCTTATCACTCAAAGAGCGGCCTGTATACATATGCATCCACATGTGCGAAATAGATGTTTAGTTGTACCTGGAAAGTCTCAGGAGCACTTATGTTGTATTTTGCGATAAAATCTGCATTTGACACCCTGTTGATAGAAGTATAGACTCGTATCGCACGTAGACAACTTTCGTGGGAAACATCCAGCTGATTCATATCACACACACACACACACACACACACACACACACACACACACACACACACACACACACACAAACGAACACACACACACATTATATATAGATATATATTTACAAGCAGTATAGCCCGGGTCGCTCGGGTGTAATGAAAGCTTTAAAACTAATCCATGGTCATGGATCTCAGACTCAGCCTAAAGAATATTTATGTGAAGTTTGGTGAGAATCGATAAAAATTGTGAATTTGTATAAAGGACATACAGACAGATAAACAGACGCACACACAAACATCTTGCCTTTTATATATATATATATTATCGATTTTCTGCACTATTGTAAGAACTGCAACCTTGAAACTTCTGAATATCGTTTCTCATGCCCTTGTCTATGAGTGTATCAAATTTGATTAAAATTGGACCACTCCTTCTATAACCCGATTTTTTCGATTATCGATTTTCGATATTTATCAGGGATACCTCGACACAAAACATAGCTAAGAACACTCTCAGACGCTTATAGTACAACTGTGTAATTTTTCAATAAAATCGGTTCAGTCGTTTCGGAGTCTATAGTAACGGACACAGAGACACACACACATACACACAGACAAAGTTCCATTTATAAATAAGTTTAGATGTAGGGAAGATCAGACGGTTATGCTACTATGATTTAGAACTTTTCGTCTTTTAGTCAGTACCTCATGGAGCAATGTATGTATGGGTATATCGCTCGATGAGGAGCTGGATATTACACCAAAACACGACAGCTGTTGTGTAGCGAAAAATATTTTTTTATAAACTCTAATAATAAGAATATTACTAAAATTATTGCTCTACTACGTATGGAGCGCTGTTAAAAAATAAATCCTACAAAGTGTGGAATATCATTCTATTAGTTCTTACTATTACTACTACTACTACTACCACTAATATATATATATATATATATATATATATATATATATATATATATATAAACACGTTAACAATTTCAAATATCGCTAGGCTATTTTAAGAATAACGATTGTGTTCAAAGTGAATCTGACGGAAGGATTCCTCATATTTTATTCTTTCATCACAAAAAGAAATTGTGACATCGTGCCAGTATTATGCTAAGTTTGATTTTTTTTTCTTATTTGAAAATTGTAAACTGATATAAAACTAGACGTTGTCTATACGACGATAATTGTCTCATTAAAAAAAAAACTCTTAATATTTGTATTTTTGATTGTCAATCGCTTTATACCAACGAATCTTGGTCTGTGTGGGAAAATGAACAATTTTCTAGCGTGGATAAGAAAAAAATCTTCCCTTGGGAGGTATTTGGCTGAAGAAAACCGTGTTAATGTCCAATAACTTTATGAACTCAGCTCAAATAATTTCAATCAAAAATACGTTCTCCGTGTCTTTTTTTATTTGTTTACGTTCACATTGTCGTTATTTTGTCATATTTTTTATCATTTTTATGGCGCCAAGAGAGACATTAATATAGCATTATTCGGATTTTAAATCGCCTATCTTAACTGACATGAACTGCTACTCTTGTGAGCAAACTCTTTACCGCCAGGAAATATATCTCCCTTTTGATACACTAATCATTTTGGCGATATCATTGGTGAATATATCTAGACTATTCGTAGCAATGAATAAAGTTCTAGAGGCGATCTAAAAGAAAAAGAATAAAGAAAATGTCTGTAATCGTAAGAGCCAAGTTTAGAAAGTATATTGTTAACGGTACTCCGGAGAAAGCTGTAGAAATTTTAGAGAGAGGCATGAAACTTTGAGCGCAGTGTAGGAAAGGAAATATAAGATTGTTACACATAAAATGGTGCACTTTATAGCAAATGAATAAAATACCTCTGAAATGTTAAATAACTAATTTATTTAGTTGTAATAGGCATCGAGGTACATTGGAGAAAAGTAATGAATTACTTTTCTCCAATGTACATCTTAGGATGTGCTTTGTGATGCAGTGGATATCGACTCGGAACGAGAAATCAGGAAACCGAGTTCGAATTCCAGTTGAATTCCTTGCATTCACATGCGCGCAAATATGTTTGGGAAAAGTATTAATGCGTCTCTTTCCTCAAGTTATGAGTTAAATAATAGGACAGATTAGGTTCTATAGCCTTGGCCGGCAACCAGTCTACCGCAAAAAAGTAACGGCAACCTACTGCGGGATAATCTTCTGCCCAGTCAGTCATATCTCTTTCTAGACATGATCGCCCAAATCGTTATCACGTATGGCATTTAAATGATATACACAATGTGAACATACACCAGCAACCGAAAAACCGAGTGTGTTCAAATTCATTACTCATGAACGATGCGTAGATCCGTGAGTAGCTACTGTTTATAAAGTCTACAATTTCTCTAATGGGGCTCAAACGACGTGCGACAGTATATATATATATATATATATTGCTGGTTCTCCATAAGGCATCACCACTATAATCAAATTATATGTTCCAGTTGTCAGTTCACTTCTAAATATTGAGTTACTTTTCTGTCATAAATCAAAAAACGACCAGAGTGTCCAGTATATATATATATATATATATATATATATATATATATATATATATATATATATACTGGACACTCTGGTCGTTTTTTGATTTATATATTTATATATATATAACTGATTTTACCGTTAAACGTTTTTTTTTGTTTTTGTTTTCAAGAATGCTCACGTAACGTTGTTTTTTTTTTTTATAAACGCTCATGTGGCATGGAATGTTTGAACGCGCAATTTTTAAAATTACAAGAAATTATAACGTTTTCATTCATGGTTGTTTTTATCCATATATATATATATAACTGTCTTCTATCTATCTAGCTAGCTAGCTAGCTAGCTATCTCTGTTTATTGTTACGGATGCGAAGTTGAAAAGAAGTCAGGGTTATGTTTCCTTCGACTATAAATATTCATATTTAAATTTGTTTATCGGCATTTTAATGCAAAGACAAATATATATAAAAACATAGTAGAAACCATTCCGGATTCCTTTTCGAACAGGTGGAGAGAAGGTGAATTGAACAAATTGATCGTTAGGAACAAGACACGTGATGATTAACTAAAATTTTGTTAATAACAGACAAAAGTAAAAGGAGAATAATTAGCCAAAATTTTGAGAAATAGTCAAAATAAAGTTCAGTTACAGCATTTACCAATTTTGAATGAATAAAAATAACGAATCTGTTTTAGGAGTCTCAATATTTTCATGTAATGGTGAATTCATTGAATAATTTATCATGCGACGTGGATGGGATGCATGCGACGTCTGCAAGGATCCAATCTAATTATATTTCCCCCACGCGGTCGTTCTTGTTTAATGCCATTATTCTGCTTTTTGATTGGCTTGTGTTGTTCAATCGGCGCTACTCAAAATTTTTTAATATTTGTGTCGCGGTCTGTCAGTTTGCCCCAGCTACTGCTGAGTGTTGCAGTTACAGGCTATAATTAACATGTTTGACAATTGCTAGTGTGAGAAGGAAAGATGTTGCTGTAGATCTATCTATCTATCTATCTATCTATTTTTTTTTTTAATCATCTCACCCCAAGCAAGGCATTCCACTGCCACTATTGCGCATGGGGCTACATAGGGGAAGGTAAAGAGAAGGAGTGGCTAGACACAGGGAATGTCAGGAGGAAGGTGAAAGATGAGTAAGGATAGCGAGGATGAGGGTTGGGCAGATGGGAAGAGTGTTTGATAGAATGGGAGCAGGTTAGTGTGTTAGGAGGTGTCTATTGACCTTACATTTAAACTCCTGGAGATTGTAGCCGTCGGGGAAGCAATCGTTTGGAAGAGAATTCCACAGTCGGGAAGTGCGAGGAAAGAAACTGTTGGAGTAGAAGTTACGGCTGCATTTTATCGGTTTCACTGTAAAAGGGTGGGATCTAGTTGCTAATCTAGTATCTCGTTCAAATTCGTATTTAGGGGGCACTAGTGATCTAAGTTCATCGGAGCAGAAGCCGTGAAAGTATTTATATAAGAGACACAGGGAAGCCACGTCCCACCGGTGGGAGAGAGACTGCAGGCGGTCTGCCAAGTCGGTATCTATCACATTACAGACCCTCCTCTGAACCTTATCGAGAAGCCCGAGGAGAACAGCAGGGGCACCCGACCAGATATGGCAGCAGTATTCAATGCACGGGCGGATGGTAGATTTATAAATATGCAGGATAGATTCAGACGGAAAAAACTTCCGGGCCCTGCACAGAGAACCGACTTTCATAGCAGCGGATTTAGCAATGGATTCGATATAGTCATTCCATTTGAGGTCCGCTGAAAGTGTGAGACCAAGGAGGCGCAGTGTTTTACTCTCTGGGAGGCAAGCCTGGTCCATGCTAATGGGAGGTAGGTGAGATTGTCGATGATGGTTAATTGAGTGTAGCTTTGTTTTAGAAGCATTAAAATTTACTAACCATTTCTGGGGCATCTCAAGGTGGTGTAATGGTTAGCAAGCTTGTCTCGCTAGCACTATTGCAATTAAGTAGTGAGTTCGGTCCTCACTGGGTGCCCCATACTTTCGGCCTTGTGCCACATCTAAGCTGCGCTTAGTAAATTATACTAACCATTTCTTACCCCAGTCCAATATGGATTGGAGGTCTTTTTCAATCTCGGCTGCGAGGTTAGCTTTTACGCCTACACCAGATTTTTGTAGGAGGCGAGAGTAAACTGTGGTGTCATCGGCGTACAAACCTATTTGGGCTCTATTTTTATCTATCTATCTATCTATCTATCTATCTATCTATCTATCTATCTATCTATCTCTTGCTTAGTTCCAATCTATCTATCTATCTATCTATCTATCTATCTATCTGTCTATCTATCTATCTATCTGTCTGTCTATTCATAATTATCACAGTATCTTTACATCTTTCTATGCCAGTCTGTTTATAACAATTTATCTATTTACCTGTTCAAAGCTATTTGTCACTGTCTATTCATAATTTATCTATATCTCTGAATGTGTTCATCTCTCTCCCTCTTTCTCTCTTTCTAGGTTTCTCTCTCTCTCTCTCTCTATATATATATATATATACGAGACTTAGTTTTGTTTTTAAAATTTCAAAACAGAGTCGGTCATAAGAGATACATGGAAAAACACTTGAAGCTTTATCGATATTAATTACATATATACTTCAGCCATTTTGACCATCTCCAATTTGAGATTGATTTATATTTCTGCAAAAATGAAATAAGCAGCAAAAACTGAAAGTTAATCAACATGCAAATTTAAACTCGTTTCCTGTATTCTGTTAATTCAGCTTGAATTGAAACCTATCTTATAGGTTTCCTTGAACAAAAAGTTAGAATATCATATAAATCAGACGTTAAACTTTGTCAGCCTGCATTATTAATATTACTCTCTTTTCCACTGCATTTATTCAAGGCTACTCACTCGCGGTAACCTTATTGCTAATTTCACTCAGTTGTTTTCTACTACCATAGCAGGATATGGCTACAAAACTATGAAATGCAAATACATTCATATTCAGATATCAGTGTCGCCTTCAATGACAGGATAAACTTTGTGTACAGCAAATGTAGTCAAAAACAGAGTGATATATGTTAAAACAACATACAGGGTGCTAATTCAATTTTTGTGTGGATTTATTTCTGTATCTTTGATCCGTGCGGTTTATTTAACGCTTAGGTCAAATTGTTACATATACGTTGCATCGGTGTGGAATTTCGTCCTGAAGTGTATTCGCATTTTTGGTGCAAGATTTAAAAAAGAAGTTGTTTTATGATGTAAGTATGGGAATGCATATGGCAAAGCTAGATTTTGTTTTGACGGCAGAGGTCAAAGAAATCAGCACTCAAAATATCCGCGGGATACACCTGGGGTAACAGGGTTAATGAGGTTCGCCTATGTAAGTGAAGTCAGTTGGCAGTTTAATAGTCAGTTTAAATTTAGCAGTTTGCAGACGGCAGTTAATATAAGAACATAGGGAGGTGGGCAGCCGTCTGGCCACTGCCCGTTATGGGTGTCTGCTAATCGTACGATCCGACCCACCTACTTCACTCTACAGCCAATATCACAGAAGAAGAAGTGAATAAAGTTATGCTATATAAGTTTGCTTATATATATACGTGTTGCATTTCGTCGATTTTATCAGTGATTCATTTTGATTGCATTTATATTTCGTCAATTTACTTACAACAAAACTTGTAACTTCAGATCAGTTACAAAGCCTGTTTTCAAATAGTTTTTATATTCATGTTGTTCAAAAGAGCAGCTTTAAGGCTGTCTATACTATCACATTATTCCAAAACAATGAAAGCTTCTTCTGTTAGAACAACACCAGTTGAAACTACTCTATGAATCAGGTATTTTCCAATCTCAGTTACGATTACTTGAGTAAATATTAAATTATGCTATGGGCCCTTCATTTTAGTTTATTGTCCCCATTTCCCTATAACATTTTTATTCAACAATACTTCTATATTAATCTTGACATCAAATCCTAAACAGACACGGTTTTTAATATGTTCAGTGTTTTTCATGTGCCATTAATTTTATTTTAGTCTTTTCTATATCTATTTTTGACTTCTCAGTTATAATGTTTTTAAAATCAAATCCTGGGTTTCAAATGCCCATAACCTGTAAATTCCTAAAACGACGTTTGCAAGGGAAGCTTCAAGATTAGAAGAAACATCTCCCGTATATTATATTTTTCTTCACACATTTGAATAAAACGTTTGAACAAAATATATTTCAAGAGATAATTATGCGTTAAATTTCACTGACAATTTATAATTTACTTAAAAATTTTGAATTAATATTTTTTTTTTTCATATTTTTTTTTAAGTAGGGACTTATACTTTTTCGCTAAAAGCAGCTTCGTATGATGGAAAACAGGCCCCAAACTTAAAGAGAAATAAAGTGTTATCGACAAAATGTTTATGTTGATCCGAAAAAGAAAATATTCAAAGCCTTATTATATTTTTTATTTTTTTAATTCTTACGTTCCATTTCTTCTCTCGGCAATATAACAAAGCTGACTATCGGAAATTAGTGCTTTGAGTCTGTTAAAAGAATACATTAATTTAAAAATTCTCGCAAAACTCAAATGATTGCCGAATTTTAATGAACGTTTTACAACATATTAAAAATGAAATGAATTAATTTTTGAAATTATTATTTTTAGAAGATTTTAGTAACAATTTTTTTTCCCTAACCGACTAAATTTTATGAAATTTGTAAGAATTAAATTCTGTGGGCACACTTTTCTCATTACTTAAACGCATGATTCTTTGGAGAGTGTAAATTATACGCTTTTTCAAACAGTTACTCATCTATTTAAAATTTTCACCGAATAGTATAATATAAAAAATCAATAAAACTATGACATTATTTACTTAGAAAAAGCTTCTAATGGCTTTTATAAAGAAAGCATATTAAGGACAATAAAATATGGAGAAAAACTTTGATGAATAATTGTTTCCAAGAATTGGTTCAATTTTTAAATTATAATAATTTATAAAGATTCAAACATTTTTTACAAATTCTCAAATGTGTGCCTGCGCTAAATCATTATGGTATTAGTGAAGAATCTATAAAAAAAAAAAATTAAAAATCCAGTTCTCTATTATTTTCAACTTAAAAATAAATTATTAATTATAGATTAAATCAGCTAATATCCCCCAAGTTTCAGAAAAGTATATTTAATTTTTAGATGGCTTTTTAATGAAAAAAGTTACATTGCGATGAATATCCGTGAGTACGAACGGATTTTATAAAAAATAAGCAGATATAATATTCGCAATCTATTTAATCTAACATGCGTATATATATATATATATATATATATATATATATATATATATATATATATATATAGCACACTTGGTATACAATCCAGTTAAATTCCGATAGAGACGAACTCAAGAGAACTCAATGTTAAATTCATGTATTTCATTTAACAGAGTAATATAATTGATAAAAGGTTTTAGACTATTACAATTGGTAATACATATTTCTCGCTCATTCGAAAAGAACCCGAAGAAAGAGGGAAGCAAAGATAAACAAAAGACAGACGATTGATTAATGCAAAGAAAATAAAAAAAGAGAAAAAGAAAAACGGGGGAAACAGAAAAGACTGAATGGAAAGCAAGAAGAGAAAAAGAATGGACAAAGAGATACAATAAAAGGAAATAAAGTATCACGGGAAATAAATGTTGACTCTATTTATCATAATAGCGTCTCAAACTACCTAACTGTTCTCTTAGAAAAACATGGCAAAATTTAACTATGAAATTTAATTTAAAATATACTGGGATATATTTACTGTACAAAAAAAATGTACATCATAATTTTAATACAATTTGAAAAAATAACTACTCTTAATATCATTTTAGAAATTAATGCAAATTTAAAAAATATTGTGAAAATGAATAAAAATACTAAAATTAAAATATAAATATAGAAACAGTAAAAATTAGATAAACCTAACAGAAGCGTGAGATACACAAAAAGAAGGAAACAAAAAGGAATAAATCACAATAGAACGGAAATTAAAATAATTGAAAATCGCTAGATCGAAACCGACGTATTCATATTTACTCATATTCATTCTTAGAAACGCGACAAGGGATTTACCTCTAAATTAAAATATACCGACTAAAGGGTATATTTGTGGTGAAAAATAAATAATTAATCATACATTATAATATAAATTACTTTTACTGGTAGTAATTTATTCTAACTATAGTTAAAATATAAACTTCCAATAAAAAAATATAATTTATTCAAATACAATCTTAAAAAATATCTAAAATATTAACTATACTAATAATAGATAATAATAATAAAAAATAATAATAATAAATAAACAATAAAGAGATAATAAATATATGTATACATAGATATATACATATACACATATATATATGAATTTATATACACATGTATTTATAAATACATGTATGTATCAAAGAAAATTTCTCTAAGACGTAAAGATAACTATAATAATAATAATAATAATAATAATAATAATAATAATAATAATAATAATAATTCGGGACCCTGTTTGTAAAAGACCGTTACCCAACGTGTCGGGCAACTTTAGGTGGACTTTTGGACCCGTGCGTCACTCGTGGGAAAAACATGAGAAATACAAGTAGAAATAAAAAGTCCAGTATGGCTCTTCCAGTGGATAAACAGGGAGCCCGTCCTTCAGGAAGGAACATACCTGAGGTCGAAAAATCTGCCATAGGAACAAACTCCTGCACAAAGAATGAATCTTCAGGTCCCCACAAGCAGTATAATCCTAATGATGATCCTGAAAATTCTCCAGCTAGGTCTACAACCGTATATTTAAAGAAAGAAAAAACAAAATGGTCTCGTGAGGAGTACAAAGTCGTTATGACTGCATTTCATGAAACGTTACTCAAACCTAAAAAAAATATGACTCGCCAAACATATGACATTTGGCGTGAAAAATTGGTCAACCAAATAGAAAATATATTGACGAAAGTAAATTAGCCAATGTACGAAGGTACATTATTCGTAATAACCAATTGACAGAGGCTGAAATTAATGAAATTAAAAGAATTGTAACAAGAAGAGACGAATCAACAAAATATGAAAAGGAACCGGAATCAGAATCAGAAATTAAAAAGTAATAACATCAAACAAGCCACAGGTCATAATGTAGAAACCGTGAAACACACAAATCACTGCGAAGATAATGCTGTAAGTTTAAAAGTGCTGGAAAGGTGTGATCTGAGTCAGTTAAAAGACGAAAATAAAACGAGTTCAGAACACATCGAACATAATTATTTGACGGAAAATAAGAACAGTATACAGGAAGCCAAGGAAGAAATAAAGAACCATCTAAGTCAAATACAAAATATTACAATGGAGGAACGAGAACAGCTCCCAAAATTACAACCAACAATGCATGACCTCCGAACTATTAAACTCTACAATGCAGCACTCAAATTAATCTTGGATGAAGACACTCATACAAATCTCAATGAAGCAATATATGCATCAGCAATAGCAGCAACAAAAAAATTGAACATCAAAATAAAAACAAGGCAGTCTCGCAGACATGAAGATCCACTTTGGAAAAGAAAAATAGAAAAAGAAATCGAACAACTTAGAAGTGAACTATCAGTACAGGATGAACTGAGTAGAGGAATAAATGTAAGAACTAGGAAAAGCAGAAGAGCCGAAAGAAAATATAACATTAGGAATGAAAATGAAGTCTTATCAAATAAAGAAAAAATAAAGCAAAAAATCCAACTGAAGGCTCAAAGAATAAGACGCTATGAGAAAAGAGCAAGATTTTACAGACAAAACAAGATTTTTCAAACCGATACAAAGAGATTTTACAGGGAAATAGGTAAAAAAAGAATTGAAGTGACAGTCTCCCCCAGAATGGAAGAAGTTACACAGTTCTGGGAAAAGATATAGGCTTGCCCTAAAGAACATAACAAGGAAGTACATTGGATTGCACAAGAGATAGAACGAATGAAAAATAAACCAGAACAGACATGGGCTGGAATTACAGAAGAGGATGTTAAATTTGCACTAAAAAAAGCACACAATTGGAAATTCCCAGGTATAGATAAATTTCCTAACTTTTGGCTATATTATTTAAAAACAGCACATAAAAAACTAGCCAAAGAACTTCAAGAAATGGTTGACGATCTCACTAAAATTCCTGCATGGATGACCAAAGGAATTACATTTCTTCTACCCAAGAATTGTGACACAAACAACCCGAAAAACTACAGACCAATTACATGTCTTCCGACAACATATAAACTATTAACATCTATTTTAACAAAACAGACATATTTATTCTTAGAAAGAAATGACATGATACCGCTTGAACAAAAAGGGTGCAAATGTGGCTGTTATGGATGTAAAGACCAATTGATAATTAACAAAATGATCCTGGAAAACTGCTACAGTACAAAGAAAAATCTTAGTACTGCCTGGATAGATTATCGAAAGGCATTCGATAGTGTGCCCATTACTGGATTTTAAAGACTTTAAATATATACAAGATATCGCCCGTCATCATCAATTTCATCAAAAAGTGCATGTCTATATGGAAAACAACCCTTTACCTCAATCATATAAATGGAACCTATAAGTCTGATGAAAAAAACATCAAAAGAGTTATATTTCAAGGTAAATCTTTATCTCCCTTACTATTCTGCATATCATTAATAGCACTAACCAGTCAACTTAATAAGACAGAATGTGGTTATAAAATAGGACAAAAGAAAATAAGCCATCTATTTTACATGGATGACTTAAAGTTATATGCTAAGAATGATAATGAACTGGAAGGTCTTCTGAAAACTGTAAAATGCTTCAGCAAAGACATTGGAATGAAATTTAATTTGAATAAATGTGCTAAAGCTACAGTTTTACGTGGATCAATACAAGAAACATCTTCAATTAGCTTAGACCCTGCTGTAACAATAAAAGAATTGAAACCAGAAGAAGCTTATAAATACCTAGGTGTAAATGAGAGTGAAAACATTCACCATAAAAAAATGAAAGAAATAGTGCGTAAAGAGTACTATAGAAGGCTACGAATGATATTAAAAACTGAATTGAATTCTCAGAACAGAGTTATGGCCATTAATAGCCTTGCAATCCCAGTTGTCCAATATAGCTTCAACATCTTAAACTGGACTCTAAACGACATCAGGCGAATGGATTGTAAAACAAGAAAGCTTCTTTCTAAGCATAAGATGCATCATCCAAAGGCTGATGTAGACCGTCTATACATACCCCGTAAAGAAGGTGGAAGAGGTCTTATTCAGCTGGAATTGTCATACAAGACAACAACTATTGGCTTACTAACATACATAGAAACAACAAAGGATTGGATGATACAATTATTAAGGCAACATGAAGAAAGAAAGAAAAAATATTCAATAATAAAAGAAGGCAGTAAATACAAACAAGATTTACAGTTAGTAGATTCTGTAGAAAAGCAAAACAGAAGCCAAGAACCAACTATTGCGGCAAAAAATATGAAAATGAAAGCCAAAGATAAAGCTCTTGAACAGATGAAACAGAGCTGGCAAGACAAACCTCTGCATGGCCAATATCCAGAACGTGCCAATAAATCCAATGTTGACAAAGTTAATACTCATCGATGGTTACGTGCATCTGGATTAAAGTCTGAAACTGAAGGCTTTATTCTTGCAGCACAAGACCAAAGTCTTTTCAACTAGAAACTTTCAGGCAAATATTATGCATAATAATATGCAGGTTTTGTGATAAGCACCAAGAAACAATAGACCACCTAATCTCAGGCTGTTTTGTGCTTGCTCCAAACGAATATAAAAATCGCCACGATAGAGTTGGGCAATATTTACATTGGGCAATGTGCAAACATTATGGAAAATCTGTAAAAAAACACTGGTATGAACATCACCCAGCACCGGTTACAGAAATAGAAGATGTAACCATTCTATGGGATTACATCATCTACACAGACAGAAAAATTGAAGCAAACAGGCCAGACATTATTGTTAAAAACCAGAAGGAGAAAACTTGTCTATTAATTGATATGGCTTGTCCAGCGGATTGTAACATAGCAATCAAGGAATTTGAAAAACTGTCAAAATATAAAGACCTGGAAATTGAAATAGAAAAAATGTGGAAATTGAAAACAAGAGTTGTGCCAGTGATAGTAGGTGCACTTGGAATGATAAAAAATGAAACAAAACAACACATTGAAAGAATCCCTTGAAACCCCAGCTTAAGAGATATACAAACAATTGTCTTAAGTACAGCCCACACACTAAGGAAAACTTTATCTATTTAATGTTAGGGATGATAGGGAAGATAGAAAAACATGAAATGGTGTCATAACAACACGCCACGACCTGCCTTAGGTCTTCCCGCAGACTTGGTTGGTAGTGAGACCAAAGCAGAAATCGAAATATGATGAAAAATGACATAATAATAATATTCATTTTATCACAAAAAAAGACAAAGAAATTCCAAAAATACCTATAAATATAATAATAACAAAAAAATAAAAATATAAAGTATAAAAAGCTTTTGCTGTCAACTAATATTAACCTGACGTGGAAAGTTTAGCTGTAATATGATATTAACATACATGTAAAAATTTAACATTGAAATTTAATTTAAAATATAGTGGGATATATTTACGGTATAAAATTAAATTGTGCAACTTAATTTCAATAGAATTTGATAAAATAACTACTCTTACTAGTATCCCAAAACTTCCTATTAATTTTAAAAAATTCAGTTAAAATAATTAAATCATTAGAAAATAAAAATAAAACATTAGAAAGATAAACCTTAGGGAGAGGGAGGAAATAAAAAAGAGATAAAAAATTAAAACAATATAGAAAAAAATTTGAATCAATTTAAAATAAACTTCCTATATCAAACTTAAGTCTGTTACAATAATATTCATTCTTAGAA
The DNA here is from genome assembly GCA_037127315.1 of Ascarosepion bandense. NCBI lineage: Eukaryota > Metazoa > Mollusca > Cephalopoda > Sepiida > Sepiidae > Ascarosepion > Ascarosepion bandense. The sequence continues at coordinate 1,884,883 of JBBBDQ010001755.1, forward strand.
ACGCTACATGTGATTTCCTCCTAAATTAAAATATACCGATTATAGGATATATTTGCGGTGAAAAATAAATCATAAATCATACATCCTAATATAAATTACAATATAACCACTAGTATTAATTTATTTTAAATAAAGTTAAAATACAAGTTAAAAATTTTGTATTTATATATATTTGTTTTTACGGGGGAGTATGTATATATGTGTGTTCGTATATATATATATATATATATATATATATATATATATATATATATGTCTGTGTGTGTGTGTGTGTGTGTGTGTGTGTACGTATTTGTATTTGTAAATATGTTATTAACGGTTAGAAACTTTCAATGAAATAACATGCATTAAAATACTAAATATCTATGTATTAACATTATTACAAAATTAAGTAATAGGAGTCATATATAGAAATATTAAAACGTGCATATATAATGATTGATATATAAAGTACCATATTATATCATTACTATATTACAATTAAACAATATAAATAACATACAATAATTTATGATAGTATATAATAAATGAATGAAATATATAATGAAGAAATTATAGTAATAAAAATACGACTAATACTAATACTACTACTACTACTAATAATAATAATAATAATAACAAACTATAAAAATATGTGATAATAGAGAGAAAATATAAATAATAGGGAATAATAGGGAGAAAACAAAATTAAATTATTAAGTAAAATAAAATGTAGTTAATATCGAGAAAACAATGTTACAATGATATGAATATAATGAAGTATCTTTAAATTATTTAATTATATTTATTGGCAGATATTTTTTTAATTGTATCACCCCGAGCAAGGCGGTAATGCCACTGATGTGCAGGGGGCTACGTAATAGTGAACAGATCGGAAAAGAGAAAGCCGGAAAGCACATCCTAAACAGGGAACAAGGGATGAGCCTCTTAACCTGTTCAATAGACATGGGTGGAGTGTGAACCGGGCGATAGTTTAGTCTATCTACTCCAATTGAAAAAAAAGTGAGAAGATTGGAAAAGAGAAAACCGGAAACCGCATCCTAAACAGGAAACAAGGGGTGAGCCTCTTCACCTGTTCAATAGACGTGGGTGGAGTGTGAACCGGGCGATAGTTTAGTATTTGGAATTCATTGTTTATAGATTTATGGAAAAATGTAGAAGTAATGTAATGATTTAATCGGGTGGCAGTAATGTTATTGATATGTTCTCAAAGTAATTCCTCCTTAAATGGTTATGTTCTCTTTTAATTAAACTAGCATTTGAGAAATGAAAATTGTGATCTGTGTTATTTCGATGTAATACAAGAGAGTTGGAACGTATCTCTAAGGGTTAATCTTTTCATGTTCGTAAATCCGCGCTTTAAGATTTCGTGATGTTTCCCTTATATATACGTTACTGTACTGTAGGCGTTGTTTTCGTAAATTTCGGAATTTTAATTGTTATTTAGTGGCTTTTTTAAACTGTAAATATGTCTTGGACTTAGTGGTAATGATTCTTAGTATTTGAAGTAGCTAATTTATTTGTGAGTTCATATGAAAAGATGTTGGAAGATAGTAATATGAAATTTTGGTGGGGTATTCGTTTCTTTGGTAGTGGGGATTTTTTTATATTCAGATGAAATGATATGAGTAGTGGAGAAGTTGAAATGTTGTTCAATATAACTCGTTTCTTCTGATATATTAACTAGGGATCCATATTCTGAGGACTTTAAGGCAGAAATGTACCATCAAACCAGGTTTAATTCTTTGGTTGTGGTGGAAATAAAAATTAATACGTTTGTTTTTGTTGGTCGGTTTACGGTAAATCTTAAATTCTAATTTATCGCTATGACGTATATTAATATATTCATGAAAGGTAAAGAATTGTTAGTTTCAAGTTCATATGTGAATTCGATAGTAGGTTCTACCTTCTTAAGTGTTGTTACTAAGTTTAATAGTTTGGTTTCATGGGGGTAAAATAATAGGACGTCATTTGTATATCTTAAGTAAGTAGAATTATTAAGTATAATATATCTAAAATATCTAAAAGAACTGGATTCTAAGAACCCTAGAAATAGGTAAGCCAGAACACCCCGTGGGTAAACCAAAGTAGTGATTAATATGCATATTTTATGGTTTTATGAATAGTTAGTGGGGAGCATTTCTTTGGATATTTTGAGAGAGTTTCTGAGAATGTTTAGTCAATTCTAACGGCTTTGATAAAAAAGAGTGATTTTATATCCAAACTTACCATAGATATGTTAGTCATATTAATGTTTCTAACTTTATGGAGTAAGTCGCCTGAGTGTCTGATATGTGTCGTGCTAATGGTGCCTGGAATAGTGTAATTATTTTAGTGATTGCACCAGCTAATTTATGGAGAGCACTGTTAATACCAAAAATAATAGGTCTAATAGGAATGTTTCATTAATGCGTTTAATGTGACAATAGTGCGGTGATATTCTAGTAATTTGGACTAATATTTCTTTTAATATTTTTATAGTTTTCTTTTTTGCAGTCTTGTTGAAATTTTGTGTTTCTGTGTTTATTGTTAGTTATTTGTATATAAGTGTGATTATTTAAAAGGGTTTCTAATTGTTCAGTTTAGACATTCTGTTTGTGTCCATTATATATCTATATCTCCTCATTTTTCGGCTCTTAAACAATACCAGTTTATATCTCTTTGGTAAGGTAGTTTCAATATTATTAGTGACGGTTGCTGCTGCCATGGCCGAAAAATGTTTCATAATCTGTGTGGTTGAAATTACGGTTTTTCGATAAGGTGGTTATTGTATTTAGTTTCTTTAAGCCTAGGCTTAATGCCTCAGATTCAATGTTTCAATTGGAGATATTTTAGATGAGAATCTAAAATATCTCCAAATTGAAACTCTCTAACATTTACCAATTTCCTACCAATCTATGTACCTACGGGTACATAGATTTTGGAGTTTAAGGCTTAATTGGTCTGTTGCTCGTTGTTTGCATGCGATATTGAAACATACGTATATATATATATATAAATCAGAGAAAATTTTCAAAATTCAAGGGTGTCGGATGCACATTAAGACATGAGATCTCTAACAGAGATTCCACGTCACCTCAGCGACATTGTTCTGTTCTAAATGGAGAAAGCCCTGGGGTAAAGAGGGAGAGAACAGAAAAATGTCGCTGAGGTGACGTGGAACCTCTGTTAGAGATCACATGTCGAAATGTGCATCCGAAACCCTTGAATTTTGAAAATTTTCTCTAATTTATATTGGCTCTGTAATCTACATTGAGCTCTCCTCCTGCATCATTTTTTAATATTGAAAATTTTTTAATATTAATTAGGATCAGGTTTTTGGAATTTACGTTCCCACTCTTCCACTTCGGATTAAAGAAAATATATATATATAATTGTAAACGCAAATTCTACTCAGCTTCTTTTCTTGCACTCCCCGCCTGTGGAATTCCCTATCGTTTACTTGCTTCCCTGACAGCTACAAGAAATGAAATGTAAAGTCAATAGTCATCTTCTTTTTCACTAACCTGCATACTCTCTCTCTCTCTCTCTCTCATGCTCCTTTCTCCGTCCACTCCACTCTCATCAGTATTCTCATCCTTCTCTTACCTACTTCCTGACAACTCCTCTAACCTGTCACTCTTTCTCATAACTTTCCTTCTAAGTAACCCCCTGCACAACAGTTGCAGTAAAATGCCTTTCTTGGAGCGATTTGATTATAAAAAAAAAGCGCAAAATATATATGAATAAAAAGAAAAAAGGAAAGACTATTTTTAGCAGGCACGTTTCGTCTTCTGGGGAACTTTATCAAGACAATACAAGATTTATAATGCTGCACGTGTTTATATATAAAAAAAAAGAACTTTTTATTAAAACTTTTAAATTTGTTGGCGTTCATGAATGTTCACCAGGTGGTTGAAGGTTATATATATATAATTTATGTTGTTTAATTTGTGATTATGGTTTGGGATGGACGTATTTGAAGTATATTTTCAAAAATATGTTTTCTTTTGATATTTTATCATTTTTATGGTCGTGCATGTTGGCTTGCGAAAGTAATAATTATTTCAGAAATGATGACATTGAAAACATAAAATCGAAACGCAAATTTATATTTTGGTAAGATTCGATAGCGGCACTCTCAAGAATTTTCCTTCTGAGTAAATTACATTCACTTTCGATGAGTGCTGAATTTTTAGATGCAAATTATGGCTGAATTTATTATATATGTATGTTTAAAAACTGCTAAAAGAAGTAAGAAATAAACATGTGAAAGTCGTAAACACGCTGACAATATATAGAAATGTTTTAGATGCCTTTTTTCTGACATTGAATGTTAAACAAGCGTATGCTGCAAACACTACCGCTTACACCTAAGTTCAGCCTATATGTTGCAAAAGACTGTTTTACTAACTTTTTTGTTTAAATCATCTCACCCCAAGCAAGGCATTCTACTGCCTCTGTTGCACAGAGGGTTACATAGGGGTAAGTGATGAGAAAGAGTGGTTAGTTATGGGAAATGTCAGGAGGAGATTAACAGAGGGATGAGAATACCGAAGATGCGGGATGGAGTAGATAAAAAAGAGCTTGTGAGAATGGATGCGAGTTAGTGAGATAGGAGATATCTATTGACCTTCCATTTAAATTCCTGGAGTTTGTAGCTGTCGAGGAAGCAAGTAGATGGAAGGGATGTCAGAAAAATCAACCTTTTTCTTCTCTTGGCTGACTTTCATATCACGTTGAAACACCGGTTCTTACAGAATCACTGGTTAAGAAACGTCGTGCCTGATCAGTACCAAATTGGTGATACCTTGATAATAACAGGTGCTGTAAACTTGGATGTGCGGGGGTGCAATAGATAAATGCACGAATTTGGAGATAGGAGGAACGAGATCCAGTTCCAGTTGGCTTCGTTATATTTACTTTGCAAATACCTTTGGCAAAGTTATGAATGCTCTTTTTTTAGTCCTAACTATGGGTTAATTAGTAGAAAAAATTTTTCCGCAAATTAGTATTATTATTTTTTTTTTATCGTTTCACCCCAAGCAAGACGGTAACACCACTGATGCGCATGGGGCTACATAAGAGTAAAAGATTAGATAGGAAGAGAGTAAAGAGAAAGACGGACCAGTTAGAAAA